>JAKTYB010000053.1:0-96522 GCA_030561725.1 Grinbergsozyma bentonensis | reverse complement strand
GGGCAGTTGAGCTATCGTTGGGCAAGGCAAGGCATCGCTCAGAAATGCAAAGTGCCGTAGGAATTCTCGCACCGGCTCGGTAGCTGACAGCGTCATGCTGCCAGCCTTGACTATCTAACTTTGGGTCTACAGTCAGCAGGTCCACGCCAACTACTTTCAGCATACCAGAATACAATGTATTGATTTATTTGTCACAAAGCCAGCTTAGGACGACTCATACACAGGGAACTTGAACACGGGAGCATCCTTCTTGAACTCAACACCGAGCTCCAGCAGCTTGCTAAACACGGAGGCAAAGTCTCTAAAGAAAGCATCGTTGTCCTTGGCATAGAGCTCGACATACTTCTTGAAGCCCTTGTCTTGTACGAGCGCGTAGTCGGTTGGCAGCATCATGAGAGACTTGGTCGAAGCATCCTCGTACTGCTTGGGGCCGTCCCACTTCTTCCACTGCCACTTTTCGTCCAAAAGGAGCTTGTAAAAGTCGTTGGTGAAAACAGTCGGCGAGAAGGTCCAGGGGCCGTCAAAGCCCGAGTACTTGGTGTGGCAGCGGCCAAGGGCGTGAGCACCAAGCAAAGCTACGATTTCCTGGTCATTGAAGCCCATGCGGTTGAAAATGAAGCGCACGTGCTCAGCGCCAAGCGTGGCGTTGGGCAGACGGCCGTCAGGAGGCGTCGAGGCCTCGTCGGCGTCGACACGGCCAGCTCTCCAAGGGATGGTAGGCCCGCCGAGCTGCTGCACAGCAGTCACACCGCCCAGAGTGTAGAGATCTCCGTACGAGATCCAGGGGAACTCCTTGTGGATGGGGTCCAAAAACTCCTTGCCGTTGAAGAGACCAGCGTTGGAGTCGGTGCCGTACTCCTTCTTGAAGCGCATGGTGCCAAACTTGGAGCCTCCGGTGTTGTCCGACTTCTGGTACGTGCCAGAGGCGTGCCAGGCCAAGCGCACCAGAACCGGGCCATACGAGCCGTCGTCGTAGTCGTCCTGCTCCTCAAGCTTCTTGGCAATTGCGTCATAGACCTTCTTGTAGTCTTCGAAGCTGGCCGTGTCCGAGGTGATGTTGGGCGACGAGGGCGACTTGTTCGCCGAGATGGTGGTGTAGTAGTAGTAGCCACCGCCCAGGGCCACTGCACCAGCTACAGCGATGAGCAGGCCCGAGGAGCCTCCCGAAGGTGGGGGTGGTGGCGGTGGTGGCGGCGGGGCCGCTGTGGTGGAATTGAATCTAGCGTTTTTGGCCGAGCGCATTGAGGCACGAGTGGCACTGGCCGCGCTGGTAAAGGGTCTGGCTCTGGCCAGAGCGCCGAGGCCACTGTTGAGACGAGAGTAGGCTTTCATTGTCAGCAAGTGAGGTGTGAAGAGGAAACCTTGCTGGTGGGGACGAGGGTTGCTTATATAGTGCCACGGCGTTGGCGGGGGAGCCCTGTGCTGAGGGGAAGGGGCTGGCGATGTGCTGCGTAATCAAGTGACATGGGGTAGCCTCGTATTTGGGTCTGGGACGGGGTAGGATGGTGTGCGATGAGGTGATGACGCGAAGGTGGAGAGTTTTAGTGCGAAGCGGGGCCTTACTTGGATTGTTTTTGACACAATTAGCATGGAACTGGGCTATGGAAGGCCAGCTGGCCATGCCTCGAGGCCCCGGCGCCTTGCCGCCTCAGGGTCTGGAGCGCAACTGACATGTGTAGGTTTAATAAGCGTGCAGCCATTGGCTGACTGCAGGGTCTGGGCTCGGAGGCGGAAAATGTTGCGAGAGGGTGGAAAAAGGAAAGATAGAAGCAATTGGTAAGGCATTGCAGCTTCTTTGAGCCAGGAGCTTGTGATTTGTCTGAATTGTTCGTCATGTCCTTGTGTTGCCCGTGCTGCTGGTGTCTGGCCGCATGCTTCTAGGGGCATCCGTACTAGGCGGGGCTAGTGGAGCCGAGGGGTTTCGTTCGGACCAGGGGATAACAACGACGCCAGATAGGGAGGAATTGGATGGCGCGTTATGCTGCATGATGTATGGTAATTGACAGCTGGACGAATTGAGCTCGATTACAGACTATTGACCGAACTTCATTGGCGGGCCGGGTTGCTTGCGCTTGCACACACACCGAAACACCCCGAAATCCCGGCACCCCGAGACATTGCGCACCAGCAAACTACCACTGCGTAACTCCGGGCAACTGCATCGCCTTTTGTTGCTTCCAATTCTGGAGAAAATAGCAGCTGCCTTGGGCGCAGCCGCCGGCCAGCAATGCCCGGCTCAGCCGGGCGGCGGACTGGGAGGTTCTGTGGGGGGTCTCTCGGTCAGTGTGGGCCAGCTAGAGAGCTGAAACATGGCTCCACTCTGGGTCAATGGCAATCAGCCAAGTGAAACACTGCTTGATTCGGCCAGCGAGCAGAGTGACATCTTGGTGGGCCAGCTGGTCGTGCCTTCCCCTATGTAATCGCCGATGGTACTCGGGCCAGGCACACATCCAGCAGCGCTATCGCTGCAGATGTGGTGCAGAAGACGGCATACGCCACTGTGGCACTGCGTGTGGCGCACGGCCTGTCACTATCCAGGAAAACGGTCTGGGAAGGTGTCAGGATTACGCAGAATCCTTTCAACAATTCTGCCCCCGGTGCATCTGCGCTTTTCCGCTTCGCTGCTTTTCTCGCTCAATTCGGCCCGCTTCCGCTGACGCACAACAAGGCCTGCCAAGGTAAGCATCAGGAAGGGCATCGATTTCGCAGCCAGCGGCAGACAAGCCCAGCGCAAGGCTATTTAGCCAGGAGCCTGGCCTGACGAAGCGATAATCTTCTTAATCTTGCCCTCTGTGAATCACTGAACTTTCCTCTACCAGACCTCTCAGCCTCTTCCTGGCAACCGTGACCCGCCGATCCGTCGTGCAGCTTCTCCCAGCTATCCGTCCGCCGCCAACTGTCTGGCGCCGCCAATCACTAAGCGCAACATACGCCGCTTGCGCCCAGCCTCGGCTTTGCAAGCGACACTGGTCAACAGTGGCAGCAATCAGTGATTCTTCTAGCCAACTCTCACTACCACTCCGCACCACCCCGTCACCACAACTTCACCCAACCCTCCACCACTCCTCTCCCACCGCCCATCCCCACCCTTCGTCTTACTCATCACCCGACAGCCCCCCAGCCAATTTCCAACAAATAGCCCACTAGCCGCCTCACACTCATCCTCCTACTGTCAACACAACAAGGCAAGGCGAACATAGAGGTGCTTTTTGCGCAAGCACCGCTCCGTCTCTTTGCTTGCTACTCAGAAGGTTATTTCCCGAACCTCTCTACTTGCACTTCCCCGCTTGGTCTCTTCCACAGCTCCGGCTCACGCTCTGCGCCTCCCAGTGCCTCCCAGTCCAGCTGATAGCATCGTTTAGCATACAGACTCGTAAAGGCAGCACTCAAATCAACCAAACTACCAGAAACTTCTTTCTCTCCATTTTCTTGCAGCTGCCACTAGCCAACCATTGGCTCTAAGGAATCGTTGCCGCAGCTCATCCACTGCCATAGCTTACCACCACTACTAACCCATCCTTCCGCTACCTCCTCCATGGGCCAGTCGTCGTCCTCCCTGGCCCGTAATCGCGGAAACAGGGCCTCTCCGCAGCCACAGCAGCCACTGCCAACTTCCAGCATGCCCTCGCTATCAGCAGCGACGGCCTCCTCGTCCTCATCTTCGGCTGCTTTGCGCCCCGAATCAGTCTCCACAGCCAGCTCCTCGGCCCGAATTACGCGCCGCCGGCGCAGACGCTCGTCTGATGAGCTCGCAGACCCGTCCAAGCGCCACTCCTCGCGCCTTCCGTCGGCTGCATCCAATATTTACCGCCGATTCTCACAGCTCCGCTCCTCCATGATGCACTCGCTACTGCCAGACGAGCACAGCGATGAACCAGAGCAGTCGAACCCCTCAAGAAGCATTCCTGCATCAGCTAGTTTCATGAGAAATTATGACCGTGATCATCCGCTGCCTGACCCGCCCTTACCTCTCGTTCCCGACGCGGAGACCGACGCTGACGGCCGCAACGGGTACCCTCTTGGTCTCACCTCCAGCGGGGACTCACTGTACCCGAGCTCTAGCGTCCTGTCGGCCTTTGACGACCAAGACGATCATCGTCCACAAAACTTGGCGCAGTCCCACGACGAACGCAGTCTGCCGGACCTCCCGCTACCCCGCTCCCCGACGCTAGCCCGCCAGCGCTCGTCGGATCGTGCCTCTCTATTGTCGGCAGTCTCCGTTCCGCAGAACTCTTCCGCTGAGCCCGCCGCTGCAGAGGAGCATTCGGTTGGCAGATCAGATGCATCACCCTCTGGCTCGCGTTTCTTTCCCTTGAACCAATTTATCAGCAGAACCGCACGGTCTCTTGCTGGCACCAGCAGCAACAACAACACTCACAGTCTGACACGCCCGGCACCGCTTCCTGCCTTTGACGACCCTCTCTCTGCATCTGATGAAGCGGACAACGCATCCGCACCGTCAGCACAAGATTCAAACGCGGCGTCGTATTGGGAGTCTTCTGACAATCAGGCCGTCATGCTTTCACGTCTGCTAGCAGTTGCCGCAACAATGACGGCAACCTCTCTAGTTGGTCCAAACCGCTCATCTTCTGGAGAGGCCATGGGCCGCAACATTGCCGACGAAGACTCATCCTTTGATGGTTTTATCAATTCTTTACGGAACGGTCTTCTTCTTTCGGAATTGGCGGCACCTACCTCTACAGATGCATCTCATACCCATCCGCAGTCGCGCAACTTTTTCAGAATGTTCCGCTTCTCGCCGTCTGTATCTGACCCTTCTCAGGTGCCCATCCTGCTCCTTGGTATTCGCTCGGCCGATTCTTCTACTGGCGATGATAATCGTCTGGTGCAATCATCAGTTTCCATCCTTGACTCTCTCACCCGCCGCTCGACTCCCTCCCATGCTACGCCTGCGGCTTCTTCACCTACCGCCGCCAATTCTCAAACAAGCAACGCTGAGTCAGATTCTGATAATGAACAGGCTGCCGAAGATGAAAGCCCAAGCGACAACGAGCGGAACCAGTCAACTTCTGAAAGTTCGTCCCGGCAATGGATCGTTTATGTGGTGGGTGGGTCATATCCTGAAAACCATCCGCTGCTCCTAGCGCCCACGCTTCTCACAGACAACCCCACATACGAAGATATGCTCATACTGGAAAATTTCATTGTCAAAAGCCCAGTTGCTACTAGCGAGGATGTAAACCTGGCTGGAGGAATTCATACTATTGACGAAGACACTGATGAGCAGTGTCTTGTTTGTTTGAGTCCTTATGAGAAAGGCGATCTCTGTCGCACGCTCAAGGCTTGCAACCATAATTTTCACAAGGAGTGTATTGATCAGTGGCTGACCACTGGCCGCAACTCGTGTCCGCTCTGCCGTGGCCAGGGCGTCAAAGAACATATGTCCGCATCCGCATCGAATATTGACTCTGAAGGCCAAACTTCTTAGATCATATGATACTCAACCCCATTTCTATTTATGTATGCATTGTGTATTGAATACTTTCCAATTACTGATAACTCCTATTTTCGGTTGATGGCACGCCTCATACCACTCTTGATGACAAAAATGATATGGCCGACTAGACGAAAGATGGACAATACTGCAGTAGAGTACAACAACACCGCAAAAAACACTGAGGTTCTTTGCGTTTCTGGGGCATGAACACCCAAATCTGTAATCGACGTTGATGTGATCGCAAGCACTAGGATCATGTTTGAAAAAATCCACGCCACAATTAGGCCAGTTCTGAATGTTCGGTTTTCGTCGTCGCGACTGCGCTCCTTCTTGGCAGGAGGCTCCTTGTATGGAGCCAGCGCACGTTTCACAACCGCTTGGAAGCGAGCATCAATAGTCTCCTGAGGCAAGTCAACTTCTTCAATAACATTTTCACCATTTTTGGTTGAAGTCGAAGCTTCCGGCAAGGCATCAGCCTTGTCGGAACCCTTTGTACCCCACGAAACGTCGTGCCAGTTGCAAAAAGCATAAACACTGACAACGTTGGTGAACGAAGGCGTGAAGAAGTTGTACTGCAGGAAAGAGTGAAAAATATGCCAAGGATCGAGGTATAGCAATCCAGAAATAATGTGAATTCCGTAGTTTGAAAAGAGAGCCACCAAAATCAGTCCTTGAACATTGTTGAAAAAGTGTTTGAAAAACTCTGAAGCGGTCTGGTGCGGGGCTTGAATAAACGCTTCTACTGCAAGGTAGAGTGAGAGTGCACAGACATAATAGTGGATGACGCCAAAGCAAATGACTATAGCAACGTATCCCAAGCGCGAACCCTTTGGTCTGTTTCCCAATGCCAACAGGAATGAAAGAAGCAGTGCAAAGATGTACACATACTTGAGAATAAGTGCAATGGCAACTGACACCTTCCTCGGAGCTGGAAATGAGCTGATGGAGTCATCGTCAGCAGCGTCGCCAAATGCATTGGGGTCCGCAGTGAGCTGCATAATGACTGTGGTCGTTAAATAGTAAGTGGCAAGCGAAAACCAGGCTAGAATGACAGTGACAAGGTTGTAAATAACTTGAATGTGGAAAAAAAACATTCGCAGTGGGTTATGGCTAGAGTGCCACATTCTTGTGAAATGCATCATGGAGTAGAGACTTGCAGCAAAAGAGCCGTTGGACCATCGACGACGCTGAACAATAAACTCAGCAAGGCCCTCAGGAACATCTGTTTCGGCGCGCGACGCCTTGACATACGTGAGATGCCACTTTTGCTTAGCCTTGAAGGTGACCTCGAAGCAGAGAATTCTATCCTCGGCGAGAAACATGTTTTTGGTGAAAATGTTCATGCCATCGACGCCTTTCTTACCAAGCTTCTCCGACAAGGAGTGGTCGCCGTGGAAATACTGCTCTAGTGGACGGCCCTCAACGGCACGATATCTGTAGGCCGAGAAAGCACCAGGAAGTACCGAGATGAAGCCAAAATCAGACTCGAGAGGCTTATCCAGCAGATTGGAAACCTTATACTCAAAATTCTGGGCGGCAACAAGCGGGTTAAGCAGCAACCTTTTGTTTTTGCCGAGCATGGCGTGTATCTCACCACAAGCTCCACCAACGTTCTTGTTGTTGTAAAACGCTTGCCAGAGAGTCAAAATAGCTTTATTGCCCGGACGAGTACCAGCATCAAGCAATATCACAACTTCTGGCTTGAGCTGGCGTGCTAGACCGTTGAAGAGCCAGCGGTGCGAGTTAATTTTCTTGGCATTGCGCTGTTTGATAAGCAGAATGAACTGAACAGGAGGCAGTGACAATTTATCTTCGGAGGCTGGACGCATGAGCTTCTGGTCACCCGTTACGCAGAGCTGCGTTGTGTATTCAAAAATGTGAGCAACAGTCTCTTCACCATCGACAGACTTACGCATGACACCATCCTGATAGACACCGATAGTCGCGAGCATGTCAAGAACATTTTTATCGCACGGATCAATGCCGTCCATGATGAGAGAGACAACAATCTTTTCCCAGGGCTTCGTTCCCTTGCCGCCCCAAAACTGCGAGCGCTTGAGGCGACAAATATCGCGAATGTTCTGCATTACGCCGTAGAGAGTCCGAGCTGTCAAGACTTTGTCCTCATTGTAGTAAGTGATGGCAATGAGAAGCTCGGTGGAGCGCCCGCGCTCAACCTGTCGTAAGGTGTAGCCTCTTTCGGGAGTGAAATCGTCGGGATCAACGCAAGCGGCAGTGTAGCGAAGCTTTGTGAACTCTGCAGGATCCTTTTCGGGGTCCTTGTACTCTGGTAGAATCGAGTTTTTCACGGCAGAAGGCACGGGGTACTCGACAATATAGGCTGAGTTCTTTTCGAGCTTGATTTTGCGCGTCGGATACCGGTTGAGATTGACTTGCTGGCGGCGCTGCCAGGCCTCAGTAGAGTCGGAAACGGCTGTGATCTCTGTAAGAGCAGTTGGAGCTGGCGACGAGAAGCGGGGCTCGTTGACAAAAGGGTTTTCGGGCTCATTCAGCGGATCAGCAGCAGCAGCCGCAGCAGGAGCGGTGAGATCATCTTCGTCAAAGCCCTGGAGACCTCCAATTGGAACCGACGAAAAAACTCTCCGACGCTGTGCAGCAAAAGAATTGCTCTCCTCATCATCGTCGTCCGGGTATGGAGCTCTCGAGGTCCCTGCCATGGAGGGGTACACCGTGTGTGGTGCGGGGTGATGTGCATCAGCGTGCATGATGGGCTGCTCATCATCGTCAGCATAAGAGTAAGCGTCATCATCATCGTCATCAAATGGGGTGCGGGAGGGCATGTCCGAGAGCTGGTAGCCGTTGTAACGGTCATCGTTGAGCGACGCCGGCGAGCCAGGTCTATAAGCAGTGTTTGTGTGCAGCGAGGGGGCAGCCAGGCCAGGGGAGTCGTCTTCTTCCGGGTACGGCAGGTACGACGATGGCAGGGTTCTCGCCGGTGATCTGACTGGCGAGGGATCCCGCTGATGAGCGCTGCTGGGCGCTTGCAGTCGCTCCCCTCCTTCCTGGGACACGTACGTATGCTGGGGCTGGGAAGAGTGCCCGTGTGGGGAGCTGTGATCGTCCTCGGGATCGTAGCCGGAGCCTGAGAGATGGTTGTACGGATTCATTTCTGGCTATTTTTG
The DNA here is from genome assembly GCA_030561725.1 of Grinbergsozyma bentonensis. Taxonomy (NCBI): domain Eukaryota; kingdom Fungi; phylum Ascomycota; class Dipodascomycetes; order Dipodascales; family Trichomonascaceae; genus Grinbergsozyma; species Grinbergsozyma bentonensis. Next base: position 87,921 of record JAKTYB010000053.1, on the reverse strand, counting down.
ACTTTTGGAGAGTGCTTTATTTTGCGCAGGGGCGTGTTAGGGCGCACTGAGTGAGCATGAGCAGGCAGAGTTTGGCCTTTTATTTACGTTCGGACATAATTGGCAAAACGGAGCGCATCAGGGCTTTTGGGGGGAAGGGGCAGAACAAAAAGCAAGTTGTGAAACAGTTGCAGGGCAGGGGGGGTGGGGGAAGATTTATTCTTGGCCGATGCTTTCTGGGCAGGTGCGGGCTGTCGGTTGCTTGCCGAAATGTTGGCATAATGTATGAGCCAGTCAGAGTCCGTCTTTGCCAGGCTCCCTTTTTCTCGAAATATATTTGCCCGCTACCGTGTCACTCCCTCCCCCTGTGTTTCGGTCCACCCCGCCCCTCCGACCGCCAACTGGCCCTGCCGAGCGCCAGAACAGGCACTCCACAGGGCAGTAGTACAAAGGGGCCAGGCGCAGTCTCACACATGTCCCTGGTCCAGTAGGGCTAGTAGGCGCTGTTGGTGAGGTTATGCTTCAAGCACCCTACGCTAAAGGGCAGTGCCTGGCTAAAGATTGACGCCTGCAGACATGAAACCTAATACCCCTGGCTCAAGCGCTTCCCGGCTAGTGGTACCAAGCTCTCTTGCATGGCCGTACCACGGCCGCTGAGTTGTTTCTAGCCTGATCCTGCCGCTACCCACTCAGCGCCCACCCTACTCCCTACTGTTGCTCAGCCTCCCGTTTGAGACCCTCTCCCAGATGCTGCTGCTATTTTTGGCTCGCTTCCCTCAAAAAGCGCAGATGAGATCATCGCGCATACATTGACAGCTCCTGCAGGGCCCGACGCTGGGTCTGTCCCGTGCCGTTTGCGTCCAACCGCAGTATTTGATCCTGGCGATTTTGCCTGAAAGGCCAATTCAAAGCGGCCTACAGAACCCGACGAGATCATTGAGCACCAACCAATGAATCTAGCTACGAAAAGGCCGTATTTCTATCTCTGTTTTACATTGCCGCAACACGCGCTCTGATAAACTCCTCCACATCAGCCACTGTCAGTTCGCTGTTGCCCAGCTGTTGCTCCACAACCTCCTCAAGAAGCGGTGCAAGCCACGGGCCAGGCTTCTTGTTGGCAATCTGGGCTACCTGCTTGCCGTTCACAAGCGGCTTGACAGCCCACGCTTCACCAACACCAAAAGCCTCCACATTGGAGAGTAACGCTTTGAACTCGCTGACAATCTTGTTCTCTGCCGCAGCGGACTCCCCGGCTGCCATGAGCTCTTTGACAAGTCCATATGCAAAGGTGATTCTCCATTTGTCTCCGATGCTCCGGATCAGCTTTGCAAGCGCCAGCTTGTTACCCGCATCAACTTCAATCACTCGTTGATAGTACTCGTGGACGCTCTTGGCAATCACAGTGCCCTCAGAAGATGCCCACCGTAGACCATCCTTCACGACAATGAAAGATGCCGGTGCAGATGGCTTCTTCTTTTCGTTGAGCACATCAATGCCCTCCCACTTCACGCCAATAACGACAGCCTTCCACAGCAGCTCCAGATCCTTCTCAGCCAGACCAAAAGTAGCCTCGTAACTCTTCAGCACTCTCAGTGCGCTGCGCAAACTTGCTTCGTCAAAAGAAGGCTCCTCAAAATTTTTGGGGTAGTAGTCTGGATGAACGTAAAACACAGCATCGTACAACCCCAGGTCAGCAATATCTCTCATCGCTCGCTCTGGCCATTTAGACTCGAACATCTTTTGCACCTCCACCCCAACTCTCTCTCTTGAAATTTTAGTCATGAGTGATTCTTTGATTTGTGGATTTGCCATGGCCTCTCGTGCCTCGTCACAAATATCGAATCCAAAGCGAGAAGAAAAACGAATCAGGCGTAAGACTCGCAGTGGATCATCATCAAATGTTTTGAAGGGTGCTAAAGGTGTTCGCAGAACTTTGGCATCCAAATCTTGCAGACCTCGGCCAGTGAAATCCTCAATTTCGCCTTTGGTTAGGTTGTAAAACAGGGCATTGAGCGTGGCATCGCGCCTCATGGCATCTTGTTGAGGTGTTCCAAAGGACATGGACGGAACCCGCGAATCTTCTGTGTACTCCTCTGACCGAAGGTTCACAAAGTCAACGTCCAATCCAAACAACCTCGTCGTGGCGGTCTCCAGGTGCTTTGATTTTTCCGGATTCATTTCAATCTTATGAATCGTTCCCACATCCTTGCCACCCTCTTTGAGATAGCGATTGAGTGCCTCCGCAAATTCTAGCCCAGTAACTCCGTCCAATGCAATGTCAATGTCGTTTGACTGGGCTCCAAGAAGTTTGTCTCTCACCCATCCACCAGTGATGCGAGGGTCTGTTTTGACAAACTGGGGCGTCTCCTGGCAAAATCTTAGTAACAGGTTTCTGACCTCTGTCTCCTTATCATTCAAATTAATAGTCTTTCTCATTTTTTGCGCCAATAGTCGAAAGCCCGGTCGCATTCAGGGTATCATGGATCATTCGTTTCAGCACCTGAATTTTGGTGCCCAGTCACGTGGCCTTCATCGATAATGACGAAAGGAGTAGCCTGGAAGTGGATCATAGAAGAGGCCAGTGAGAGTACCAAAAGCAATCTGAGCAAAATTATTACACGAGCTATACTTCAAATTCCATTGAGGCGTTGTTTCAGCCAAGTGTGTAACCCAAAAAAAATTACAACACCTATCGTTCTCGTCTGGTCTCCCACGACAATACTGATCTAGGCCGTAGCGCGCTTAAATAATTGGTTGATCGGACGGGAAACCTTGTGGCCACGCTCGTATGGTCGTAACTGATCGTTATAAAATAAATCTGGTTATATGCCCAAATCTAGTCTTTGTGTGCCCACCGCCGCGAATGCACTACCAGGCACGAGGGGTCATCCTTTAAAGGTCAATAATCGACGCTCTGAGCGTCAACACAAAAGGTCAACGTTCTCTATAGGAGTTCGTCATAGTCTATTGACTTTGTTGTTTGTTTTGCCGTGAATGCGCCAGTTCTTCGGAACATTGGGTTAAATTTGAAACAATACAGAGCCGTGAATGCGCTTATTTATTAACTAAAACTGCATTTGGCTTTCCCAGAGATATGATCACTTTCCGTAAGTTGTTTTGCTTTCATTTAGTGCATTCACAGCAGCTAGGGTGATAGAAAGTTAATATAAAACAAAGAGAATGAATAGAGCAATTTTCATAAAAGTAGCCGTTAAAAATTTTGCCTGGTACTTGAGTGTCTTTTGATATAGGTGGGCCGCCTCCCATGGGTGCTATCCTTTTTCATCCACGCTTGTCTGCCTCCTCAAAATCTATCGACCACCATGATGAACCACATTTCTCTATTGATGTAATTATACATTATATTATGATGATATCATGCTCCTGACGAACCGAATTCCTTAGCCCAGTCCTCATACTCCTTCAAACCTTCTTTGGAGACAGAGGGTCTGATGTACTTGAGACTCTGCTCAAAATCAGCAAGCATAACGGGGCGGATTTGATCAGGAGGTGTCGTTAGCAGGGCCTCTCCAAGAGACCGAAGAGGTCCCATAGCAGCGTCCTTGGCGAGAGCTGTCATATCAGAGCCAGAAAAGCCGGTGGTCAAATCCAGAATGATGTTCACATCTCTCTCGCTCATATCTGTTTTCTGGTTGCAAAAGAGATTTTTAAGCTGGAGCGCTCTAGTTTCCCTTTCCGGTAGAGGAATATACTGACGACGAACAAACCGTCTCCTAGCAGCCTCATCAATGCCCCAAGGCAGGTTGGTTGCGGCAAGGACAAGCACTCTATTGGCATCACCACTGGTGTCTTTTCCGGCAGCTGCGGACTGCAGGTTAGACCATTGAATCAAAAACTCGTTCTTGATACGTCTCAGAGATTCGTTCTCACCAGAACCGGCACGAGTGGAAAGTAAGGAATCAATCTCATCAGCAAAAATAACAGCAGGTGCAAATTCCTTGGCAAGATAAAAGAGAGCTCGGACGAGCTTTTCAGACTCACCCAGCCACTTTGACGTGAGTGATGATGCAGAAATGGAAAAGAAGGTTGACTTGGACTCAGTTGCAACCGCTCTTGCAAGCATAGTCTTACCCGTACCTGGAGGACCAAACAACAGCATACCTCTTGCTGGCTCCCGAAGACCGCTGAACAAATCTGGACGCAAAAACGGATATACCACTGTTTCCTTGAGTGATTTCTTTGCCTCCTCAAGACCAGCAATGTCCTCCCAGTGCACTTCGTCTCCTTTGATGACAATCTCGGTTAAAATCTGTTTGGCGGCAGTCTCATCGACACCACGCAGATTCTTGAGGATGTGCTTGCACTTTTTGTCAAAATCTGACATGTTGGTCTCTTCGGAGTCGGAGGAGGCTTCCGATGGAGTGGATGATTCCAGATCTGCTCCGGCAGGCGTTTTCGGAGTACCAGGTTTGGACCTGGGAGCGGAGCCAGAGGGTCTTGTAGAGCGCTGTGTAGGAGTAGAAGCTTGTTTTGCAGGTGGAGGGGTAACCTTGGTGTGAGTGATAATAAACTTTGTTTTCGGCCTTGGTTTTGGCGGCTCAACCACAACCTTGGGAGTCACAGGAACGGAAGTCGGCTTTGGATTGGGCTTGTAAGACTTGATAGGCGCCATCTTAATTGGCTGGTAAGCTTTAGAGACGAGGTATGATCGAGGGGGTTTCTTTTCCGGACTCTGTGGTCTAGCCTGTTCGCTTGATTTGCGCGAGCCGACGAGCGCGTCCACAGAAGTGTGAGGTTGGGATGAGGAGCGAGAATGCATGCGAACGTCAGTCGATGAAGAAACTTTGTTAAAACTAGGCTTCGGAGTGCGGAATGACTTAACCTCAAAACCCCCAACTGAACCAGCATTTGGGAGTGCAGAGGTCGATTTGGAGCCGTTGGCGGGCTTCCAAGCAAGAGCAGCGGCTGCAGAAGCCGAAGCGCCGTTTGGGCGCATGACGGGCTTTCTTGCCGCAATCAAGGGCGGAGTGCTGCTTTGGGAGCTTGTCTCTTCATCGCTGACATCGATTAGCTTCTCTGCGGGAGAGGGCACACGAGGAGTGGGCTTTTTGGCAGGGCCCACAGTTGTGTGATCACCAGAGAAGTCGGCAAAGTCGTCTACTTCAATCTTTGGAGGTTTTAGTCCCTTGGGAACCGTAGGTATCGGAGGGCGAGCGGGTTTGGTCGTTGTTGTGATGGGCGCTGGCGGCTGGAGGACCGTGCCAGGGGCATGAGCTGGCACCGGTGGGGGAGCTGGCTCTGAGTGCTGCTCAGGGTGAACGTTCTTAGCCTCAAGAGGTGGATTTGGCTCCCACTTTTTGTTTGGGTCGCCGAGATGAAGATCGCTAAAGCTGGTGACTGGGCTGTCGTTGGCGGTTGTCGGCTCGGGGCTGACGTCCTTGCCAATCGTGTAGGGGTTCGTTCCATAAGGATTTGTGCCGGAACGGACATACTGGGTGCTGTTGCGCTGGTCCATGATGGTAGAGATCTTTGTTTGGGTTTTGGAACCAAGATCGAGGATGCTCTCGAGCATTTTCTGAACCGCTTTTGTAGGCGGGGGAACGGGTACATCCGAGAGCATATTCGCCAGTTGCTGCTGAACTCCTAGAAAGCCATTGAAGGCCTGGTCTGGAAACCCTCTCGACTCGAGAATAGATGCGTTCAAGGACGCCTCGTAGGCCTCGTCGTATGAGCGTTGGAGCTGGCGTAGTTTGTTCTTCTCAGCATTCCACTTGCCGAAGCGAGATGTTTTTTCCTTTACGGGCTGCTCTGACTTTTGGCCGGACCCGCTGGAGACCGAGCTGGAAGCAGCAGGGTCGGTCGCCGGCTCTGCATTCGGTGCAGGGTCATCGCGGGCACTGTCCTTCTTGAACAGGTTGGTTCTATGCATTGTCGCGCTCCTAGTGGGTGCGTCTTTGTGGTGTCTGGTGCGAGTGGCGTTTTTTACAACGATTTCATGTCACACGAGCAGCCGTGGTGGGGGGATGCTCTTTGTAGTGGGGAAGAGAGAGGGCAGGGGGCTGGAATCAGTGCAGGGAAGCCTAGCAGGTTGGCGCCGAAGAGGGGTATGCTGTTGGGGCCAGAACAGGGAATCTCGCACGTTTTCTTAGTTGTGCTGGGTTTTACTATCGCTGAAGCCTAAATTTCTCTGCAGCAATTTGGGCGGTTTTGGAGTAGATGGTAGAAATGCTGAAAGGCTACGCTTGAAATTGTATGTGTTTACGGCTGTTCCCAACTGGGGAGGCTTTGGGGAGGTTTTGCGGGAGTGTTTTGGGAGGGTTGGCGGAGGCTTTGCAGTGGAGATGTAGGCAGAAGAAGGAAAAGAAAACTAGATGTGGACAGCTGGTAGAGAGATGAGAGGCAGCGGCGGTTTTTGTTTTGGATCCAGAGTCCCTTGTGTCTGCTACCTCTGCCAATACACCCCCAGTCTCGTGACTGCTGGGCTGCCTCCAGCAGCACAGGCTGGTGGCTCCACTGCAATTTGGGGACATCGCCCCGTCATCACCAGGCTTTGAGATTCGACGGGTGGAGTGAGGGCCGATTTGGGGGAAAAGGTGAAAATTGGCTCTCAATGCTAGCTCCAGAGAAGATCTACAAAATCACGATCTTGTTATCGACTTCCCTCAAATTAAACGAACACCGTCGCTTCCATGCATCAATCGCCTTCTGCCTTTTTCCGACCCACGCTTGCTTCCAGCGCGCCAGCCAGCGAGCCAAAGTTGCGATTAGGTCACCTATCTATGACGTATACCAGAGTCAAGGCTGAGCTTGCAGAGATGTGGAGCAAGGCGTGGGGCACGGAGTCCCTGCTGCAAAGAAGAATGCGTGTAGGGCAGGTTTGGTTGTTTCAGGGCCGGATCCAGCCGTTCGAGATAGTTCTATTCCCTTCATCTCTGAGCCTCTGGCAGGACTGGCCTTTCCTGAGGCAGGGGCAGGCATTGCCACCTTCCGGAGCTAATAGATTGCCGACAGTGGGTCACTTTGGATAGCAAAAATCCGTATCCTGTGACCAATGCCTGAAGTTTTGCTCTTCATTAGCTACACTCGCTATCTCAGTCGCCATGATGTTGTACTTGTTCTGCAGCCCTTGCTGCCTTCCAGTCTACCAGCCCCCCGGCCTCCTCCCAGCTATTTTCTAGTCCCCTTGCCCTGCTAGTCACAACTTGGCACTGCCAAATTGCCTTTCTGGTGGCCCGCGCTACACCTCCCACTACGCCTGTTACTAAGTCCCAGTGCCAGTGACTCCTCTAGTGGCTGCCTCCGGAAGGTTCAAAATCCCAACGCCGATCCTCAAAACCACCCTTCAACTTTTTCACCAGCCTTCACCAGCAACACATGATTAATAGACTGCTTGTCACCGCGACAAGGAGAGCTGTGTACGCACACGCTGCTAGACCAGCCACCGCTGCTCTGGCATCTACAAGCGTTAGATACTTTTCCAAATCGCAACTTGCATGGCAGAAGCCCAGGGACAGCGACAAGCCGCAGGATGCAAAGAAGGAGAAGGGCGCTGAGTCCCTTCTCACAGACGACCTGCTTGAGTCGGCGGGCATGGGTATCGACAAGGATACCACCAAGGACCCCATGGGCAAGGCGGACTCCGAGGCTTCTTCCGGGCAGGGCCATGACAGCTCCTCCGAGGGCTCCTCTGAAAAGAGACACTGGGAGGGCAACGCCAAGCGTGCCACTGACAAGACAAGCACCCAGCTCAAGCGTGAAAGAACCACCACTTTCTTTCTGGCTGCCATTCTCGGTGTCGCTGTGGGTGGCTTCTTTTACCTCGGCAGAGACTGGGATAACGCTGCTGAGCAGAACGCCCACAGTGAGGTCGACAATGGCGTCGCCAGCACCGCTAACAGAGCTGGTGCTCGTCTTAACGACGTTCTCCAGACATTCAAGGATCCTGTCTTTGAAAAACTTCTCCCTGATCCTCTGCCTGAGCCCTACCACCAGCCCCTGACTCTTGTCGTGGGACTTGAGGACGTTCTCGTCCACTCGGAGTGGACAAGACAGTATGGCTGGAGAACTGCTAAGCGCCCCGGTCTTGACTACTTCCTTGGTTACCTGGCTCAGTACTACGAGGTGGTGGTCTTTTCCAACAACTATCTTGCCTATGCTGAGAAAACCGTCGAAAAGCTTGATCCGTACAAGGCTCTGCTCTCTTATGCACTATACAGAGAGGGCACCCTTTATCAGGATGGCAAGATTATCAAGGACCTGAGCAAGCTCAATAGAGATCTCAGCAAGGTCGTTATCGTTGATTGCAACCCTGATGCGTACTCACTGCAGCCAGAGAACGCCGTGCCCATTAGCGCTTGGAACGGCAGAGCCGACGACCGCGAGCTTGTCAAGCTCATCCCTTTCCTTGAGTGGATGGCAACCCAGCCTCTCAAGGACGTGCGCCCTATCCTCAAATCCTTTCAAAGTGCTGACAACGTTGCTGATGAGTACCAGCGCCGTGAAGCCATTGCTCGCGCCAAATTTGAGGAGCAGTATGTCAAGGAGTCCGCCAAAAACGACTGGGCATCTTCTTTCCTTGGTCTCAAACCCAAAGCACCTCCAAAGCCTATGATGCCCCAGGATTTCATCAGGGAAGAGGGCCAGAAGCGCTATGAGGCCATCCAGAAGCAGATCAAGGAGAACGGAGAAAAGATGTTGGCAGAAGAGAAAGAGATACTCAAGGAAATCGCAGCTGAGCAGAAAATGACGCTCAACAAGATGGTAACTGAGGGTCTTCCCAGCCAGGAGGAGATGGCTGCCATTGCAGCTGCCAAGGCTGCAGAGAAGCAGCAAAAGGGATCTTCGTAATTGTATATAGTAATTCTATTCTTGGTCGTTACCGTTGGAATCAACCGTGAACACTATGCATCCACCTGCAAAAAATAATAGATGGGCTGATCACTGGTCACTTTACTTCAATGAGGCTCAGCACAACACAAAAAGATATCGACGCCTGCAGGATTTGAACCTGCGCGGGAAAATCCCAAAAGATTTCTAATCTTTCGCCTTAACCACTCGGCCAAAGCGCCTGTTATAGAATATTCTTTCTGAAAAAAATCAGACTTGTTGAATCAATAATTCTGCCTTATTTTTTTGGCTGTTTCAGGCACGAAAAACCATTATTAAAGGTCAATTACCGAAGTTCTGAGCGCCAACACACAAGGTCAAAGTTCTCTATAGGAGTTCGTCGTAGTCTTCTGACTTTAACTAAATTTTGTTTGTTTGTTTGGGCTGTTTCTGAAACATTTCTTTCTTTCTTTAGCTGTTTTTGACTCTGAGTAATTTTTGATTAATTTTTGGCGGTTTAGGACTTCAATGGAAGGACAACCACCACAAAAGGTCAGTTACCGACGCTCTAAGTATCAACATGTAAAGTCAACGTTCTCTTTAAAAGTTCGTCGTAGTCTTCTGACTCTGAATAGGTTGATTGATTGGCTGTTTAGGGTTTCTTCGTAGGTGGGCTCAAGTGTGCTAATCGGCTTTCTGAATATGTAGCCTGATGTGCGAAGTATTCTACACTGAACTGGATTTGGCGCTCCACATATGTCACGTGGAACACTGAGTCTAATAGACCACTCTTTAGAAACCAACAGTAGGTCGAGACTAACCGGCATTCATGATCGTTCATTATATCTTGGCCATCTCAAACTGTTCATATTGGTGTCATATCTGCTAGCTGCGCATCCAACCTGTCCTCTATAGATTTTTTTCTGCTTCACAGGGGAATAGCTCCATTTCTTTTTCTGAATGTGAAGAGCGCGCACCATGGGTGCCATTGAGTACGCTCGATCGTACGGTCGATTTCGTCGCATTTTACGCTCTTACTTTGGACCTCTGTTGATCCTGCTAACTCAACTATCTTGAAGGAGAATTATTCTTGAATTTTCTTAAGAGGTCTGTCTTAGTTTTATGAGAGTTATTCGGCTGGCGTATAGAGCAGGCAATAAAGTCCTGAGTATTCTAAGGAGGTCGGGAAAGAGAGCACAAAGATAAATCAGCAGAATAAGACACACAAATAGTTCAATTTCAAGATATATACTATATATCACAAAGATCAGTTCAAGCATCCTTGGATTCAAGAGCCATGTTGTGCAAGTACGCAGTCAACAGCTTAGTGCCCTTGATGTAGTTCTCCAAAGCAATCTTTTCGTTAGTGGAGTGGGCGCCGTCATCACCCTGTCCGATAGGGAGCAGAATGACAGAGGTCTTGAGAGCGTCCTGGAAAGTAAGAGTGATTGGAATGGATCCGCCCTCTCTGGTAAAGTCAGGCTCCACACCCCACACCGTTTCAGTAGCCTTCTTAGCAGCACGGAATGACCAGTTGTTAGGGTCCGAGACCCAGTAATCACCATCGTGAATGAGAGCAACCTCAAGCTTGTTCTTGGAGCCGAGACCGGCAAAGACCTTCTTGACGTAGTCAAAGACGAGCTCGTCAAGTTTGCGAGGCTCAATGTTGGGGACAGTGCGGATGGAAAACTTGCCGACAACCTTGGCAGGAATGACGGTCTTGGCGCCAGCAGTGGAAAAGGCACCCTCAAGACCATGAATAGAGAGAGACGGGTATCTCCACCTGGCCTGCAGGGCGGGCTTGACCGTCTCGTGCATCACCGTCTTGGAGCCAATGTTCTGCTCAAAACCGGCAATGTCAAAGTGGATCTTGTCATAAAGAGCATCTTCTTCCTTGGTGAGGGGAGCCACCATGTCAGCAATACCAGGAATGAGGATCTTGCCATGAGTGTCAACCAGCTGAGCAAAGACGTGAGTCAGGTCAATGAGGGGTTCGTGAACGACACCACCAAAGAGACCAGAATGCAGGTCAGCAGCAGGGCCCTCAATGGAGACCGAATAGTATGAGCAGCCACGAACGCCGTAGGTAAGAGCAGGATGCTCCGTGCCGAGCCAGTAGTTGTCCGAGATACAGCACGCATCGACGCCCTTGAAAAAGCCCTCCGCCTCCTTCTTGACGAGCTCGTCAAGGCCAATAGAGCCAGACTCCTCCATACCCTCAAAGCAAAAGGTGAGGTTGACAGGGAGCTCAATTCCGAGCTTTTTGTGAGCCTCAATGGCGTTGAGCCAGCCCACCACAGGTCCCTTGTCGTCGGTCGCACCTCTGCCAGACAGAATCTCGTGTCCGTTCTTGGTGCGCTGGACAAGAGTGAAGGGGTCAGTGTCCCAGCCGTCTTCCTTCTCTGCTGGCTGAACGTCGTAATGGCCATAAATCAGAATGTTCTTCTTGGCTGGGTCGGAGCCGAGACGGCCAAGGACAATTGGCGGGAGGTCAAGGCCGGGTTGCTCCTCACCCAGCTCACGGAGCTCGAGATCGTGAGCACCAAGGTCGGTGAGCTGCTGCTTGAGCCAGTGGGCCATTTTAACGACCTGCGGACGTCTGTCGGGCTCCGCCGAGACAGAGGGAATGGCCACGGCCTGGCCGAGACGCTCAATGAAGGCGGGCTGCAGCGAATCAATCGTCTTGAAAATCTCCGTAAAGTCGGTCATGGGTGTGGTGCGCAGGGGTGCGGTGGAGTGTAGGAGGGAGAGTTGGGGTGGCAGTCTTCGTCTGGTTACAAACGGCACTAGGCGGCGCAGGAACATGAGGAGACTGGCGGGTGGTGGGGGGGCGGCGGCGGTTATGGGAGGTTTGAGCCGTGCGAGGAAGCGAGAGAAACTAGGCCGAGTGGAGAAAAGGTGGAAATTCCACTTTAAATGGGTGGGCAAGTAGCGCGGTAGAGCGGGCTGAGTGGAGGATAGCGGGGCCAAACGGGGAACAGAAACTAGCGTGTGGAAGGCCATAGCCCAATGAACGGCGAGGCCGAGAGTTTGGCCAGACCTTTCTGCCACAAGGCCGTAGAATTTGCTGTCACACTCACACGGCTCTACAGCCAGATCTGCAGCCAAATGCATCACCCGGGCCGTTCCACACCAGCAGGGCATCGGGCTGGCGCAAGAAATATTGGGAGCTCCGTTACTGGCTACTGGGCGGCTGTCGGCGGGGGGACCAAGTTAGGATTAAGCTGCAAAAAACGTCAGCCGTAGGCGTACCATGGCATGCTTCGCCTTTCCTTTGCCTACATCAAAGAGCTGTGCAAATGGGTAGCATTTGAATCTTACTCAGCTTCTTTTGGAAACGCGTTTGTATAGATCTCAATCTGTGGGCTCAGATTTCAATTCCCGCCACAATACTCCTCAATTGGCAGTTGACCAAGGCCAAGGCTGGGACTTGGACTGCTATTTTACTGTCAACTGGGGGAGGCAGCAGGAGCAGGAGCAGGAGCAGCAGCGGCCAGAGCAGCAGAGCATCAGAGCAGCAGAGCTCTGTGGCTCATCGACAGACAGCATGCAGCTCAATTTGAAAAATATATTGGATGGAACATACAACTGCCAACCATTTCCAACTACATCTGCGTCCAACTCGCTTTCTGCCTCCATTGTCGTGTGTTCAGCCAAAAACACCCAACCTACTTCACCAGCACAGCCCCATCAAAGCTGTCCCGGCGTTCGAAATTTCATCAACCGGCCATCCACCAAGCTCAGCATACTCGCAGTCTCTTCCACCCGCAAACAATCGACACTGTCTGTTGACTCAGCCTTTTAAAACAATAACTTGTAAATAGTGAGTAGTGAGCGTGCCCGACAATTTCCCCGCCATTTTTGAACGCAAAAAACCAATTGAAAAAAGCCGATGACAGAATCAATCTGGACAAGACGCTCCAATGAAAACTCTACCTTTCTTGCATCTACCGGTGCAAGGAGCAGTCCTGAGTCCGATGAGCACGGTACCATCACCCACAAGAAACGCAACGATACTGTGCTCTCGCACTATGCAACAAAGCACAGATCAGAGCCTCCAAAGTCACAGCTACTGGCTTCTTGGACGGTGTGGTTTTTGCACAGACACCCAGGGTTCCTCGTCATGGACTATCTGAAATCTACCAAGCAAGTGGGCTCTTTCTCAACCGTCGAGGACTTCTGGGACGTTTATTCGCATTTGCGCAGAGCCGACAAACTCCCCTTCACGTCCGAGTTTCACATTTTCCGCAAGGGAATTAAGCCGATCTGGGAGGACCCAGAGAATGAAAAGGGTGGAAAGTGGGTGCACAGGAAGCGCAGGCCCTTCAAGCTGCCACCTGGCTCAGCCGAGAACGACCAGGTGTCGGTAACAGCCTCCATTGCTTCGCTCGTGGAGGAGCCCTTACAGTCGCGAAACCCAGGGCAGAGAGTGGCTCAGATGAGGCAGCAGACTGTCAAAAAGTGGGAAAAACTGCTGTTGGCCGTGGTAGGAGGCACCTTGAGCGAAGGGCTGCCTGCAGACGAAATCACAGGTGTTGTTCTTTCAGTGCGCCGTGAAGAGGATATTTTCTCAGTCTGGACCAAGCATGGTAGAGACGAGATGGTCGTGGCTCAAATCAGGGATAGACTTGTGGAGATTCTTGGTCTTCCAGCCAACTCCTTTGCCTACAAAGTACATGCCGATTCACTTAAGGAGAAGGAGGTGAAAACAGCCGCTTGGGAGGCAAAGAGATCAAAGGAAGAGAAGTCTGCCCCTACTGAAGAACATGATGACCATGGTGAGCAAGAGGAAGAGTTGTAATTGGAAAATTCAGCAGGATGTGTGACTATAATAGTCAGCTAGTTCGCTTAATAGTCCGCCGTTTTCTATCTCAGTCAAGTAACTTTATTTCGCAAGCTTTCTGGAGGCCAGGTATTTGTTGCGGATACACGTGGAACACCCCGAGAACTATTTCAAAATACATATTTCCCGCAAAACTCTTCCAAGTATTCATTAAATTGTCAACCATCTTCCACAGCCTTGATGTCTCTCATGATAGCGGGAAATTGAACAGGAATCCTAAAAACCACGAAATGAAATCGAAAACACAGAAAGCGTTAATACGTACTAAGAAATCTGCTAAGATCAGTTTAATCGTCTGTCGATAGGTAGCATATTACCAGGCGATACAGGCCGAGCTAAAGTTGAAAATCAAACTATAATTGAAAAACATAATACTATTTGCTTTTTATTGCCCTTTTTGGACTGGTCATCTCAAGTCATATAGATAAACATGTGACTTAGACTATAAGAAGCCGTTATAGTATAGTGGTTAGTACACTTCGTTGTGGCCGAAGAGACCCTCGTTCGATTCTAGGTAACGGCACTTTTTTTTTGGGACATGAGCTTCATAATTGCACCTGCGAAAGCTTTATCTCACTTTAATTATTTATTGAAATTGAAGACCTGGAGCATTCTTACCTTGAAGTATACAGCATTGAATTGAAAAATATCCATGTTTTGATTGCCTATATCCAGTTCTGGACCTCGTTGGTTTTACCAATCAAAACGTACCCCATTTTTTTGAGCTCACCCTTCCATGTAAGCGGCTGTTCATCTGGTGGCCTTCATTCACTTCCGAGTAAAGGCTCCTACTCCTCACTTATGAGGACTCTCAGAACCTGAGAGCAAGGTCCAGCCGCACTGGCAGCCGCATCGGCCGCTATAGCAATCGTTCAAAATCCCAGCCTAGCGATTCGAACACTCATCCCGCACCATAATCGAGACCCAGTGCCCCAGCCGCGGCCCGAGCTTCCCTCAGCTCACAAACTGAAACAAAATTATGAAATATGTATGGTCAAATATGATTTTGAAGTCATAAGACTATAACAAACTTCTATAAAGAACGTTGAGAACACATATTGACGCTTCTACAAAATAGTGAAATCACGTGACCTAGGGAATAATGTCAAGGATAAATTAGTTCTTGTTACCTTTTCTGCAAGAAGCCGTTATAGTATAGTGGTTAGTACACTTCGTTGTGGCCGAAGAGACCCTCGTTCGATTCTAGGTAACGGCACTTTTTTTTGCTTATAATAGTCTATCGAAGACTGGGAAACAGTGGAAACATCAAATCAAATGCTTTCCCTTTCCTGAATTAATGTTCATGGACTACAAAAAGCTGGTTCCTTTTCGCTTTCTGTTTTCAACTCAAATATAGAGATGCCCATTGCAGCTGATGGCTTGTGTAATCTGCGAAAATCACGTATTACGCTAGGGTAAGAAGCAATCAAAAGGGGTTATTGAATCAGTCCGATTTTTGATAATCATCATTCAGCTGGGTTTTCAAGGTCGTATGAAAAAATGAAGACTTCTTTAACGTCAACTATCTAAATACACAGAAAGGCAGGTGCAGTTTTCGAAGTGACCGCGAACCCCAATCACGGATTTAAAGACTTGTACACTCATGCTGCAAGTCTGCGAACTAACCTGCCTGGATAAATTCAATTTAAAACTTTCAATCGACTATGCAGTTCAGCTCTAAAAGATCTGGTTCTGCAAGCAAGGCTTGAAATCCAGTCAATAATCATAATTTTTTTTTAGTTTTTTTAGTACTATCACTCAATATTTACCAAAATAGTACAGTAACTATTCAAGTAATCAAACGGGCTATCATAGCCTGGGTTCACGTGCAACAACTCGCACCGTGGCTGAATCTGAGGACGTGGAATCTACACCGGTGGCATCTAAGAATTTAGAACAAACTTTAAATAGAAAGAATGTTAAACGTATATGTACTAGTTTCTACGTCTGTGATTTTTAGTACTTCCGTCCATAGGTTCTTTTTCAAAATCTCGCGCTCTTGATCTAAGAAATTGCTTTCATTGTTCAGGGTGAAGGAGAATTTATTTAGAGTCAGAAGACTATGACAAACTTCTATAGAGAACTTTGATGATATATATTGACGCTTAAAGCGTCGGTAACTGACCTTTGGTGGTGGTTGCCCTTGTATTGAAGTTCAGAGTAAAAAAATTTCAAAAGGTAAAAGTGTAACATTGCGTACAAAAAGCGAATTACCGAAACTGGAACATAGAAGCCGTTATAGTATAGTGGTTAGTACACTTCGTTGTGGCCGAAGAGACCCTCGTTCGATTCTAGGTAACGGCACTTTTTTTTGAATCTCTCATTTCGTTGGTTTTTTGGATCTGAGATGAGGGTCATCTCTGATAAGGGATGTATTGCGCTATATCTTAGAGCAAAGTGTTTCTAGGGAAGCTTTAGTCTTATCGAGGTCTTCCTTTACAAGCTTGATGATGCTTTTAAACTGTGGGATGGAAGCGTCACCAACAACCTCGTACATGAGAGACTCTGACGTTGTTATGGTAGCACCCAGTGCAGACAAACGGGCCAATGCAATGGGCTTTTCCTGAGCATTTGACGATGAAACTCCGTCAGCCACAACATAGACCGGGTGGCCTCTTTGGAGCAGGTCACGGGCAGTCTGAAGCACGCAAATGTGAGACTCAATACCGACGATGGCGACCGGGGATTGAGGGGCCAGCTTTGCCTGAACTTCGTCTACAACCATAGAGAACTTCGTCTTGTCGGCATCAACAACAGCACGGCTCACATCCAGCTCGGAAACAGTGTTGCCGAGTCTGGCTCTGTTCTGCGTTGTGACAAAAACCGGAAGATCCAGGATTTCCCACGCTTTTAGCAAGCGCGCCGAGGTGTGGATGACCTCCGGGTAGCCATAGATTGTCTTGCGAAATACTTCTTGCATATCGCAGATAAACAGGGAAGGTCTTAGCTTGGAGGGCATTTTGTCTGTGTTGAGTTAGCGGCCAGTGTAGGAGTCTAAGAGGATTTGACTTCGGGTTGGTGGTTGGGGCCGGGAGATAGTGTGGGGTAACGGCGGAGCAGCGGGAGAATGACCCGTTGGGTTGCGCGGAGTACGGCCAATAATGGAAGGGAACTGTCGGAGAAGCAAGCGGTTGGTTAGACTAGGGCTAATTGATAGCGGGCCACGTGGGAAATCACAGATCTAGGCCCGTTATAAAGGAAATACGTTCACCTCACTACCTCGGCTCCTATCTACCATCGCGAGTAATAAATTCATCGATAGACAGACCCTGCCATCATTTAGATTTTCCCCAGAATGGCGTCTTTAGAACAACTCAAGGAGCTCTTTGCAGCAAACTCCAAGCAATCCGAGGAACAGGATAAGCTATGGCAAACTTACAAACAAAAAAAGAAAGCTGCAGTGCTCATCATTTTGTTTGGAGACCCGCTCCAAGTCGTGCTGACCATCAGATCAGCCAAGCTGCGCACGTTTCCGGGGCAGACAGCCTTCCCGGGAGGGAAATATGAAAAGATCGATGCTGACGACTATTGGAATACTGCGTTCCGAGAAACCAAAGAAGAAATCGGGATCGACATTGCTAGTCTCGGAGCTGTTCGCCTAGGTGCCATGCCCCTCTATTTGTCGCGAAATCTCTTGGCTGTGAGACCTTGCGTTTGCTATCTTCCGTCCATCGCATCAATCAGCGATCTGAAACTTGAACTTAGTTTAAGCGAGGTAGCAGCTGTGTTTTCTGCGCCTCTTGACGTCTTTGCTCAACCCCACGATTCTGATGTCACAGACTGGCTAGGGTATCCGTACGTTTTTCATTCGCTTGATGTGGCCTACGCCGAGGACTGGGTGTTATCAAGGGACATTGTGGTGCCCGATAGCCAGCCCGTCACCGGGCTCACGGCGGGTATGGCTGCCGATCTAGCGACTCTTAACCTCGATGGGGGTCAATCTAGTATGATTCGAGACGTGTCTTTGCGATTATAATGTTGGATCGAATACAACTATAGATTCTATCAATAAATAAGCATGTGCTGAGGACCTGTTCAGTCAGCACCCTTTTACCAGTCACGTAACCGGCGAATCAAGAAGCACTCCACAATGGCAAGGGTGGTCATTACCCAAAACACAGTTCCAATGACACCAATCCTAATGCCATAGGCATAGATATTTCCCAAAGTGAAGGGCCCCAAGGTACGTGCCAGACTTGTCAAAGAGTGCGTGATCCCGTGAACTGTGCCGAGAACCTCCCTAGACGGTGCTGCATTGGTGATCAGAACAGCCATGGGTGGAATTGCGAAAGTACGACAAACCATATAAAGTGCAGCTACTGGGATGATGACAAAGTAGGCTCGGAAATCTGGCGGTGCATAGGCAATGTATGGTAGGAAGAAGTAAGTTAGCGGAAGACCCGCAACTGCCATCCGATGGGTCATAGCATTGCCAACTCTCGCAGCCAGTTTTGGATAGATAAAGAGCTGCACCAGGACAGCAATGAATCCCAGACAACCCACAGCCACACCAACCTGTCGAGAGTTGAATCCAAGGCCACCGTTGAACAATATTAGGTTAAAGTGAGGATGGGGTCGGTTTGGAGTTGATAAAAAGAGAGTGAAGATTTGATAGAAGGCTGGAAGATGCAAAGTGAGTAGGCAGTACGCCACCAGCGTAATACGTACGGAGGGTGTCGACATGACTTGCAATAAGGATGGCTTTTGTTTGGTAGAAGTTCTTCTTTGAGCCTCGTCATCAGAGTTATTGGCTCTCGTCTCGGCACTGCCCTCAATTTCGGAGCCTTCATGGTCTGAAAGTAGCTCCTCAAGCTCTAGATCTGAGGATTCTGAGGACAAGTCCACCTGTAATTCAGTGTGAATTCCTAAAATGCGCTTGATACCTCTGCCCAGAGCGAGGCCTGGGTCTCGCTTCATCGGCAGTAAAGCCTTGGAGGTCTCAAGGGTTTCCTCAATAAAGAGAAATGTCATAACGAAGCCAACAATAATCAGAGGAATGGGCATTAGATTTGGAAGCAAATAAGGATATTTTTTCCAGAAAGGCGAGTTGAACACTCCACCAATTTGAACAGCGGGATTCGCCAAGAAACCACCCAGGACTGGTGCCATCACCGTACCAACGTTCATGGTCATAGGTAAAAGTACAAATGCTCGAGACTGGAATTCTTTACGATCTCCAATGAACTCTGCAATCATCGTTCTCATGACGCCAACGTTCCCGTTCAACATTCCTGCAAGAAACCGACCAAGAGCTGCTATCCACACGTTCTTAGCAGTGCCAAAGACGAGCAGAGAGACGGCGGTGCCCAGCAGTCCAAGCAGAAGTGAGGGTTTACGACCATATGTGTCAGAGAACCGGCCCCACCACATAGACATAACGGCTTGACCAGCGGAAAAGGAAGTCATCACAATTGTACCCCAGAAAGAGATTGTGGACGGATCATCCATGCCAAAAGAGGACACCATGAAGTAAAGATATGGGGAAACCGACTGGTATGCCAAGGGCTCTGTCATTCGACATAGTATTAGTAGCGCAATTTGTCCTTTCTTGGGCATGTACCGATATGAGCCCAGGTCCCGCCCTTTGTTCTGGTGCCTTGATTCGGCTGTGTCTTCAGACCGAAGTTGGGTCGACATGTCTAGTGCGAGGAAGTATTGAAAAAGGTTGACGACAATAGCTTCACAGAGACTTATTATAGCAGGGTTGTGGTATAGGAGCAATGATTTGCTTTGATGATGCCGTCTGGCCGGAGTCCGACTGGCGAAAAAAGTTCTGGAGCCTTAATGCACGCCTGCTTATTTGCTGCACACTATCTACGATGCCAAGATTTGTTCAACGGCGCCACCCAAGATACGGAAAATCCGTGGGCAGAAAGTATGAGGTTTCTTGAAGAAGCTAGATCGGTGCCGAGAAAAAAACCGGGCCCAGTAAAAGAGAAAAGTAATGCTCTACCTCGGATTTTTCTGCGCTTCAGCCAACGGTTACGCCCCCCTCCAGGGCTTTTGTTGAGCACCTGCAAAAGAAAAGTGGGTCCCTTACGGCACTGCCTACCGAGCGCGCTAACAGCTGGCATTGCATCATTTCCGCAGCAATAGCAAGAGTGAATGAAAAAGCTCATTCTCAGCCCCTGATAAGAAGATAAGATCCTGGAATGCAATTGATTTAGATAATTAGCTATGTACATTGTATCGCACTACATTTTGTCACCAAACACCCACACAAAGAGTCTCTGTCGCCAATCAGGCTTGCGCTCTGGTTCATCATAGTCTTTCACAGTCATTGCCGTGCAGTGCACTTTGAGATTCGCAATCTCCTTTGCAAGTTGCTCGCGTACACCGCTGTCGTCGGTCACAATAAGCACGCCAGACTCTAAATCATGGGAATATGCACGTCGGGTGAAGTTAGAGGACCCAATCACAGTCATGGACGGCACTTTTTCGCCTGGATAGTTGACCCAAATGCCTTTGGCATGGTAGGACCAGCCAGTTGGAGTGTTGACAACCCCGTTTTGCCATTCATAGAGGGTAATGTCCTGCCTTCTAGCCTCGATTTCCTTGAGGAAGTTCTGCGCTACAAGAGAGTAAGCTGCCGGCAGTAGCCTTGAAACGCCGTTACTCTCATAGAAGCCATTCGCTTTTGGAGAGGCTGTGATGACAGAGGCCTTACTTGCCATGGATCCTGAGCATGTTTCCAGCAGCTTGTCTTTGAGCTCTGGGTGCACGTTGAAATATCCAGCAGTCAAAACCCAGTCAAACTTGTCGAAACGCAGCATTGAGGCCAACCTGGAGAGTACATGAAATTCAGTGGAGGTGTCAGGCTTGAGAATCTGCGAAAATTGGGATATGGGATAGACAAATGTCGCAGGCCCTTCACTATCGTCATTGGTTTCTTCAGCAGAAACAGCTTTCTGAGGCGCCGGCATCGATCCGCGACTCTGCTTCAGGTTCCAATGGGCGCTCACTGGGGGTCGAAAGAGCTCAGCATCTGGTTTGAGCAGCGGCGACAAAATCCTGCTAGCATGAGCACAGAAACCGTCAGGGCTTTGCGTGGGCTCAGGAACTTCGTAGTACTTGTGTGGCCACACAAGTTCAAATTTCTCTGGTTTCATTGGTGCATAGGTCACCTGATAGCTTAGATAAGACACAGCCTGAAAGAGAGAGAAATAGTAGTCAGTGAGCTTAGTGCTAGAAAAACACATGTATCTATCCTGTCGGTTTGTGAAGTAATCACCAGAGAGATTGGCACCACTTAAAACGACCTCATTGTCAAAGCCATAAATCTTCATATGTTGGAGACCCCAGCCTTCGTTGAATCTGTGGGGAATAAACTTCTTCTTCAGTCCATTGAGATTTGGGGTGTGGTACATTTTCAAGCTTACTCTTTCCGGCCCAAACTTCTCCAGGAGTGGCAAAAGAAGTGTTGCGCAGCACCTTTCTGGAGCTTCACGGGTTCCGCGCAAAGCATCAGTCAAAATGTATACTTTGAGTCTAGGGTTCTTCACGAGTGCTTGGTCCAAGGTGTCGACCAAGTCGTGTTCCGATTTGCCTATATAGAGCGTGGCCAGAAAGACCCGCTCTTCAGCAGCAAGAATTTTCTGCTTCAGAAAACTGTAGAATTCGGTAGGATCATAGAGAACGTTGATTTCACCTGATTTAAGCTTGAACTTTGGCGCTATAGCGTCAACTTGCGACAGGAATGATTTCACATTGCCATTTGCAGCCTGAGAGTAAGCAAATGAAGAGGTGGTAAATTTGCGGGCAGTCCATGGATGCTGACGTGTAGCTCTTGCAGCCAATATTGTCGCAAACCGTTTCATTTGTTTGGACAGCAAGCAACTCTGCGTTTCTCGAGGAAGCGGACTTAATCCGGGCTGAAATTTTGGCTTAATAGCTATTGGCTCCCGACCACCCTGATTGGCAACACAAGAAGTTGGACTAATTAGGATTGATTATTTATTTAACGTATAAAGAAAAGAGCCTTCTCGCTACCGCTGTAGCTTGAGTGTTTGCTACTATTTTTCTCAGAATGGTCAATGAAGGTGACACCGGCGAGCTCCCACAAATATGACCGTAGGGAAGAAGGGCTTGATCATTCAACACCAGATATTGAGCCCTTCATGTTAGTGTTTTGAAGCCAGACATCGCCTGGATTGTCGATACCACTTCAATTACTATCATACAGGGTTTTCTTTTCAAGCAGAGCCCCCATTGCTAATCAGCGATGGGTCGCCATAGCATAAAGCGTACATAATGGCATCCTTGTCGGGCTCAGCGCTAACCAATTCCGTCAATTCAGGGCCCACCAGCTCCTCAAACTTAGAAGGATCCAATGTGTCCTTGGAGGGATCGTAGGGAGCAGACTGCACCTCCAGTGAGCGCAGAGCTTGAACAAGGGCCTTACCAATCATTTTTTTGTCAAATTCCTCCTTGATCGGAGTATAGACACCTGGAACCCAAGCCTTAGCGTTTCCTGCTCCAGTAATAGCAAATCTAACCAACTCAGGGCCCATTGACGTAATGCCAATGATGGCACCATACAAAGATGCCGGAGGTCGACCGGTATCCATGTAGCCCTTGAGGAGAGTTCTGGTGATACGGAGCCTCAGAGACTCGTATGAATCAGAATATTCGTCACTGATTTTCTTCAGCAGCGACGCAGCCAGGTCACGCACTGCATAAGACTCTGGCACATTTCCCACAAGGTTCTTTGCTAGAAGAACAGTGAGGATGGACGGCAGAATGTGGTGGATATAGGGTTCCAAAAACACAGTAGAGTTGTCCAAAAGATTGGAAATCACGTCCAGCATGGTTCGTACTTGGGGAAGGCTGGTTTTGAGAGAGGAGGTGAGCTTCTCCTGGACAAATTGGACGAAATAGGGAACCAGCTGATGCAAACCAGGATCATTGCGGATAGAGGAAAAGGCAGCAGCCCGTTTGAGCTCTGCCGCCTCTGATGTTGAACTATCAAGGAGGGCCTCCACAACTTTATCAAAATACAGTTGTAGCTCACGAGAGATAACGTGACGAACCAGCGGCCGTACGTCAACACCAGAAGATTCAGTTGCAAGGGCATCCGTTGAAGCACCCCTGACTGAAGATGGCAGGGACCGGATCTCAGCAGCCGAGGGGTTCTGTGAGATGGAGGGCTGGACACCCTCGACAGCCAACCAGTGCGCAGTAAAGGAGACCTGTCTCGGAACCTTGGGAAGTGGCATGTTGATGATACGCTCCAAATCTGCGTCTTCGTCATCGTCCACGTAGTAGAGCGTCTGGCCGGGGCCGACCATCGCCTCTCTAAAACGCAGCGCTCTGCTAGACGCGGACTCGTGTCCGTAAAGAGGCTCAACGCTCAGTACTTTAAGCGCAGCAGAGATATCCCTTGTTTCTAGTGCGGTCCTCTTGGAGTGGCGAGCAAATTTCATGGCTTGCTCAACGATTTCGTGGATGCGATATTCCACGTCCATGGCAAGCGTGCGAGCTGCATCGTCGGGAAGGTTGACAATTCCCAGAGCCTCGGCAGCGTCCTTAACTGTGTCGGCCGGCGACCACAGCGTATGGGAGTATTTTATTGAGCTCATGAAAGCAAAAGGCAAGCCTTAGGGTGTGGTGCTAAGCGAGAGTGGTGATTTGGAATTTGTTGGAAATGGAAGGGCTGTGACGGGCACGGCTGTGAGGGTAGTGTATGGTGTGGGTATATGAAGAAATAGGAGAATAGCCAAACTTCGAATGAGCGCTGGGCAGTAGAAAAGTTGACACACACTATTTTTCTTGTCAGGCTCGAGCGTTTGGCTCGATCCCCATTTCATTGAGTGGAGTTCTTTGAGGATCGTTGGCACTTCTCACGCTTTCCGGTGCCGGAGTTGCCTCGCAGGGATCGGGTTTGGCACCGGCTAAGGATTCATTCTCATCTCCTGCTTGCTTGCGGGGTTTCTTAGCACGACTCCTTGGAGTTGCATTGCTTGCCTTGCGCTTGAGTGAGACTGCTGTCTTCTTGATCATTTCCCTCGGGACAACATATTCTACCTGTGCTTTGCCTCTGTCGGGCGGCGGAAAGCTGGGTAAGGGGAGCTCTACAGTAGAACTGTGACAATGAGGAGAGGGCGAAAAGTCAACCCAGGAATTGTCCATGAGTAGAAGCTGATCTAACGAAAGAGCGTTTTGCTGACCCAGCCACAGTTGTGGGGGAGAGTAGTTCCATGGAGAAATGTGGCCGAGTGAGTGGACAAATGGATCATTGCTAAAGCTAAGGGGTTCCATACTGGTTTGCAACAAATCGTCCATGATAAAAAAATCATTTCTCAATTCAGATTTGTTACGTTCTGGGGGCCGGTGCCGGTGCTGGGCATGGTTGAGAATATGTGAAGGAAGACAATGCTCGCAGACTGGCTGTACTTCAAGAGGGCGACAAGGCTTTTTCGGTTTACCCATACACATTTCCAATTATCAAGGGCTATAGGATGGATAGTCTTTATTTTTGAAAAATGATGACCACTTATATGTCGTCCTATGAATACATATGGAACATGTAAATGCGATACCTGCGGTAAAGGGAAAGCCACTTGGACAAGTCCCGGTCAACCACTCAAGCTTGTTTCCGCACGGCTGCCTGAGGCTACCGCCTAAAGTATAACAGCCCCAGTCGTTTCATGAAATATTTGTATAATTTACATCCAGTCAAAAGTCTCTACCACATCTTATCTTTGTCCTTTCTCTTACGATTTTTCTTCTCAAGCGAAGCAATGTGAGCGTCTTCAAAGGCCACATCTGTATGCTTATGGTTAGACGCAGACTCAGGCGCGCCATCTGCGTTAACCGTGCAGTAGTCAACCGATGTGAGGAAGGGGCTGTCCCAACAATCTGTGATGGAAACACGGGTCTTGGGATCAAGGTCTAGCATGCTAATGACAAGGTCCCTGACCTCGTCTGGAAGGTTTCTGAGAAGTCTCTCAGGGCCGCTGATTTGATTTGCAGCAGCGGTGTTGGGTTGTTGCGCGTTGACAGAAGCGGTGGTGGAGGAGCGAGACACCGGTGCAGAGGTGGCATCAGTGGGAGACACGGCCTCGGCGTCGGTAGATGCAGGCGATTTGGCTTCCTCTCCCTCCTCAGTCTTGTCGGTCTTTCCTTCGCGATCGCAAAACAACTTGAAGGAGTTGTCAGTCATTTTGGGAGCCTTCCAAGGGAACTTTCGCATGAGCATGCAGCAGAAAACAATGGCAGCAGACCAAATATCGACTGCGCGTGGATCGTAGCGAGAGTCTGTGAGCACCTCAGGCGCGAGGTAAGGGTCGGAGCCGACAACACCCGAGCAGTCGTGGAACTTGTTGGATTCCGGGTACTGGAAAACCACAGCCGAGCCAAAGTCAATGATCTTGACAAGACCCTGTTTGTTGATGACGCAGTTATCAAGCTTGAGGTCCCGATGGGCGAGACCCATTTCGTCATGCATATAGCGGATGCCGTTCATGAGCTGCTTGAAGTCGCAGTAAATCTCCTGGCGGGACATTTTGCCCGACATGACAATGGCGAACAGGTCGTATTCGCAGTATTCCATGATTTGGTAGACGCGATCGGGCTCGTAGATGATGTCGACCGTGGCGACAATGTTTGGGTTCTTGAGGGTGAGGCCGATGCAGTACTCCGCAGTGACCTTCTTGGAGTACTCTCTCTGGGACTCGTAATTGCCCTTTTGGCGGAACTCCTTGACGGCGAAAATCTGGCCGTCCTTGATGCGCGTGATGAGTTTGACGGAACCGCCGGCACCCTCGCCCAGGGCCTTGCCTGCCTTGGAGTAGAACTTGCTCAGCTGGGTGCGTTTGGTGACCTCCTGGTCGTAGAGAGTTTTGAGGGCAAATGGGGAGGTGAAGGAGGAGGCGCCACCTCCTGGTGAGGAGCCAGGAGAGCCGCCCGGGATCGATACTTGACTATCGTAGGATGGCAGAGCCTGTAGGTTATTTGAGGAGGATGTGCGCCACGACTTCTGGAAGAAGCGCTTGAGATCCGCCATGGATCCGCCCGAGGAAGAGAGCTTGGACTCGCCAAACGAGTCGACCGAGTCGGATCGGCCGCGCGAGGCCACACGGCTCTTGGAAAAGAGGGAGATGGAGGACGGAGACCGCGAGAAGGAGGAAGACTGGGATCTTGGCAGCGAGACGATAAAGCGCTCTTCAATGTCCGACGAGGCGACCTGGGCCTTGTTGCGCACATAGGACGGGTGCTGCTGTGAAGCGATTTGGATGGGCGTGCCAGGCACCGATGACGGATAGGGCGAGCCCTTGGGGGTATTGTCGGCCGTGGCATCGCCACCCAGGATGAACTTCTTGCCTAAAACACTGGACGAGTGTGGCGGGGAGGACGAGTCGTTGGAGGTCTGCAGAGAGAGCGTTGTCGGCTTTTGGTACGAGAGCACCTTTGTGTTGAGCAGCGGGGAGGGCTGGGCGGAGGAGGCCGCGGTGTGAGGGACAGGGGGCGTTCCGCCAGAGTTTGTTGCCGTCTGCTGTGGCGAATTAACGTCTGAGGATCCCGACGAGAGCGGTGCTGGCGACGAGCCCCTCGACTCGAGGAGTCTCGACAGGGAGGAGGATGACTGGCGGGGCACATCCGAGACCTTGACTTTCTGGTAGTCCTGCCTGAGTCCCTCGAGGGGGTTTGAGGAGGCAGGGGATGCCTGAGCAGTGGTTGTTGCTGCTGAGGATCCCGTCATTTAGCTGGCAGGGTTGTGGGGGGGAGGAGGAGAGTGGTGCTTGTGGAGGATAAGCAGATTGGGCAAGACTGCACGGCGGCAAATGGCAGCTGGGCAGCAAGATTAGTGGGTGGGGGGGGTTGGGAGGGAAGAACTCCAATGTAGGTGGGAAAGTTAGTGAGGGCGGGGGAGCGGTGGTTTGCGAGGGCGTTGGTTACTCGTACAGGCTGTTGTCAGGAAGGCAACTGTTAGGAGAGCTGATATCCTCCTGTTGAGGGACGGCACTGGTTCTGCCAATAAGCGATGCCGGAAAGCGTCGGAGCACGAGGACGGCGGCAAAAGCTGCGAGCGTTCTTTGCAGGAACAGAAGGTCACTGGGACAAGATCTTGGGACAGACTCGGTAGGGCGGAGCGCAGTTAAGAAGCCGGTCGAGCGAGCAAATTCAAGCTGTTGCGGACGGGCTGGCTGGACGTTTGGCTGAGTGATTGGGCTCGGTGCGATTTCCGCACGCGCACTTGGCTGGCACAATTTGGCACGCCACACTATTGGCTGAGCGGGTTATCAGCGATCAAAGTCCGCGAGGCGTCGTGGCTGCAAGAAGCACGCGGTAGGCAGCAACTAAGGAGAAACAAGGGAGCTGGGAGCACAGCGCGCAGAGCTAGGAACTGCGAAAACGCGGGAAATCAAAAGGACGCCGAGTAAAAGGGCAGGTGGAAAGAAGGTTTCATTGCCCTGCCGGCCGGATGTTGGTGTCCAGCGATAGCGCACCCGCGGTGTTGCTTTTTTGCTGCTGCCGATTTTTGGGCGGCGGCTGGCTGCTCCCAGCAGGGGCCCCTGGCACACCGTGCTTGGGAAGCAGACTGGATGGTTAATGGCAGTCGAGGCCAGCGGCCGGGGAAGCGCCGGCGCTGTGCGAAAGCTAAGGCTGTTTTGCTATTTACCTCTCATTCTGAGGAGCGCCTTTTGACAGTAGTGTGTCGCACGTCCCCTGGATCGCCGCAACCTGTCGCAGGCGTTGCCTCATAACAGCTAGCTCCTATCGACATGCACCAACGTCGTCCCACTGGCTGATAAGCCGTGGGCCAAGCAGCACCAATTATGGCCAAAAACAACGGCACTACTGAAGGGGTTGGACGCCCTTGTCGGGAGATGTGAGCAGCGTGACTAGCGTGACTAGTCTCGGCTCCTATTGACGACCAAATTGTCCACAAATCGCCCGCCACACTTCACCACCCATTTGCTTTCCGCCGTGCCGACTCCCAACGGCCGACGCGTTTGCGTGCATTTCCTCGCGCTGGGCGGCGCTCGGCTGTGGCAGGCCTCGCTGCCGTTCCGACACCCAGCCAGCGCCTAGTGGCAGTGACAGGCAATGTGCCCTGCCAATCACCGTAGTTGGCTGCCTAGCACTCTAGCAGATCCTGCACGTGCGCCTTGCGCATCTTGCAACGGCTGGCGACGATCCTTGCGACTAGCGACCTTTGTGCTTTGTACACGGCTGTGCCGGCAGTAGTCGGCACATGCCTGTTGATGGCCGACCCTGAATCTCGCCACTACGTCATCGGCTTGTCGCCGGCCCGACCTGGTTGGAATACAAGGTTATGACGTAGGTCCGATGGCCCACTGCACGGCCTGGTCGCGTCTTCATTGAGTAAGCAGGTGAAGAATGGTTTGATACCAAACAATTAGTGTGCAGTTTATTACGGCCTTGGCGAGCGCAAGCTTTGGGCATGTGCTACTTTATGGACTAACTCTCTCGAATATCTGGGTGTTGGCTATTTTGGTCATCTACAGCAGGCAAATTGAAATCTACAAGTCCTTTTTCAGTCGCTCATTCATAGGTTCCAAGCGCTGTAGCGTTTTGCCCTTTCGGCAGTCTGCCATGGGCCAGAGTCCGCGGAGTTTAGTTGCCTGGGAGTCTGCCCATTGGGACTCTGGTTCAAGCGGTCAAGGCGAGTGAAAGAGTGAGCCAGTTGGCAAAAATGACACTCAAATTGACTGCTGAACTGAAATGAATAATCTAATTAGCCTGGCTAGAGGCTCCCTCCCCATCGTGTTCCATCTTCACTCCCTTTGCTTCACCGTCATGGGTGGATTCTGTGCGCCCTAAATGATGACCATACAAATTTAGGCCATTGATTCCTAATTATTCTCGCAGGCTACTCTCCAGAGTCTGACTAGGCTGAATGTAGAAACGTGAATCTTGAAAACGAGCATTCGCTAGGCCGATGATCTCGCAATTTATCCTTAAAAATTACCTTCATCGTTTCTCGAATTTTCGAGCTCCTCAGGACTATCGCAGTCGTTTACCCAACCTACCCCTGGCCTACGGCTCTCGAGACGCTTTCGTCACAAAACCTCCCAGCCCACCGTGACGTGTACTGTAACCAACAACTACAAGTTTCAATAATGGTAAGTCGGATGACAGGTCTATTTGCCTGAGTGAAATGTCCTGAGAGAGGCGTGTTAAGGCGCTTTGGGAATAGAGTGGAGTGAGTCTCCAAAGCACACCTTTTGCGCACCGAAAATAGCGTTCTCCGCTGGGCTACTTGCTTTGTCAAACTGGAAGAAAGCGGGGAAAAATTGGGCAAGAGGGGCAAAAAGCAAGCGGGAGACCAGTCAGAGCTGGATGCGACATGTTTCGGGATGGAATATTGCCGGACTGAGGCAATTTCCTTTCACCAGGCCTACCAAAATCTCTCTTTTTAAAGATACCCAGCCCAACATTGGTGAAACACGTTCAAACCACCAGTTGATACTAACCCAGTCGTCCTCAGCTGTCCCAGGAGGTGCCAAGAACGTGGCAAAGCGTCAGGCCAATGCGCAGCGCAACGCTAGCCAGGCCAACGAGCGTCCTGCTTCGACCAGATCTGCTAACGCTGGCGGTTCTTCGTCGACCATGATGAAGCTCTACACCGACGAGGCTTCCGGTCTGCGGGTTGACCCAGTGGTTGTCATGGTGATGGCTCTGGGTTTCATCTTCTCTGTTGTTGTTTTGCATGTCATTGCCAAGCTCTCCAACAAGTGGAGCGCCTAATGTATTTCGTATTAAAATGATTGTAGGGAGCGAGCCAAAGTTTACGAAGCGCGAGCGTGACGTCTTGAAGTTGACCAGCATAGTAAAATCTAGATAAAAAACTACTGTATCAGCAGTGCAGCTGGCAAAGCACCGAATACCTTTGGACGCTTGGAATTTGAGCACACTCTCCAGCGCGCTTCTTGAACAGCTGATATTAATTCAAGCGACAGAAGCCATAGCTTGATTGAATAGACTGAAATTTCAAGAGCTGGCCAAGTCTCGCTCCAGCTTGTTTCATTAGGGAGGGTCTCTCATTACGCGAGAAGAACGTAAAGTTGTAGAGCTTGGAGGTGAGCTGCTTTGAAGGGCATGGAACAGCACATGTGGAAAGGACTTCCGTGGGGAAGATAATTGATGACAGGGGCAGCTGTTTTAGTAGGCCTCAGTTCTGAGAACACAATATCTGATAACATAAATCGAACTCTGGCTGCGTTAGCCATCACATATCGAACATCTTATGATTTCGTTCTCATTACACAGTTTATATAAAACATTACTTTTAAACAACAGTGCAACCGCCAAAACACTGAAATAAAACCAGTATGCTTAACGGTTGGACTTGGCGACACGCTCAAGCTCGTCCTTCTTCTTGATGGCGTAAGAGTTAGAAGAACCCTTGGCAGCGTTGATCAGCTCCTCGGCCAGGCACTCGGCGATGGTCTTGATGGAGCGGAAAGCAGACTCACGAGCACCAATGGTAAGGAGGGCAATAGCCTGGTTGACTCTTCTCAGGGGAGAGACATCCACGGCCTGTCGTCGGACAGTACCGGAAGAACCAATTCTGGTCGAGTCCTCACGGGGGCCAGTGTTGGCAATGGCGTCAACAACAATCTGGATAGGGTTCTGGTCGGTGAGCAGGTGGATGATCTCGAGGGCATGCTCGACGATTCTGACAGCCTTGAGCTTCTTACCGTTGTTACGGCCATGCATCATAAGGGCGTTGGTAAGACGCTCAACAATAGGGCACTGAGCCTTGCGGAATCTCTTGACAGCGTACTTGCCCGAGGAGTGGGTCAGGTAAACGGGCTGTCTGATCTGGATGTAGTCGGTAAGGGAAATGTCCTTGACCTCAACATCGTCAAAGGTCCACTTGTTGAAGAGCTTGATCGAGTTGGAGTTGGCGACAACATCCTTGGGGAGCTTGGTGAAGAGGTCGACAGCGATGACCTCCTCGACGAGTTCAGTGGGTTCAGGGGAGCCAGGTGCAGACATTTTGTGTATGTAGAGTCTGGTTGGAGATGAAATGCCAGTGCGCTTTCAGTAGAGTGGTGAGTGGTTTGGGCGGTATTAGGGTTTGGTGGGAGGGGAATTTTTCACGGTCCCAGCCCTGGTGGGGGACATGTGCATGTACATTGGGAGGGTTGGCGGCACGGACACTATTGTGCACGGCTGAAGCTAAGCTTTCTTTCGCGGGGCATTTTCCGCTTGGGACAAGTGGGGGGAGGCACTCAGCCTGGCAGTTACAGGAGGGCACAGGACGGGGCCAAGAAGCAGACGCTAAAGCCATCAGTTAGTACAAAGATATTCATGTACACTGCCTAAAATACTGGATAAACCATCTTTTCCGGGTATTGCTTCTTCACCAGGCTATACTATGTACTTCCGGATCCTCCCCGCAAGCTGCCGACGGGGTATCGTCGGTACCCCACAGCGTCTACCCCACACTCTACAGATATATAGCCTGTAAGCAGGGCCCAACCAGACAAGTAGTTTGCGCTTGAAACTTTCAAAGTTCACATCCAAACTCCGTCCTTGGTCCACACACATCTGTAGCTGTCTTCATATGTCATTTATAATTACGCGTTGCGCGAAGACAAGCACTCGAAGGTGCCTGCCGGTCTTACGGGCAGCCTATTCATCGGCTCCCGCCTACGAACAGGTTCACTTCAATATTTCTGACTCCGTAGCCCGTCTCACACTAAACCGACCGGAAGCTAAGAATTCCATCTCTGTGCAGCTGCTGGACGAGGTCAATGACGCCGTGGTTCGGCTGTCAACGGCTCAAACTGGAGCGCGAACCCTGATTCTGTCATCCTCGGACGCAAATGTGTTTTGTGCCGGGGCAGACCTGAAGGAGCGCCGGGGAATGTCTCCCGAGCAGACTGCTGCGTTTCTATACAAACTCAACCACACGCTGGATCTGATTGCTGCTCTGGAAATCCCCACCATAGCCGCTGTGCAGGGCCTGGCGCTCGGCGGAGGGCTTGAACTGGCTCTCGCAGCCGACTTTCGCGTTCTTTCAAACAGTGCACAGGTCGCTTTGCCCGAAACACGGCTAGCCATCATACCGGGCGCTGGCGGAACCCACCGTCTGCCGGCGCTGGTGGGCGAGTCACGAGCCCTCGACCTGATTCTCACTGGCCGCCGTGTTGGTGCCGACGAAGCGCTGGCAATTGGGCTGGCCACACGGGTCGCAGCTCCCTCGGAGACTGCAGATTCCGCTGCCGAGGCGCTGGCTGCAGCCATCGTTGCTGGCGGTCCGCTTGCATTAAAAGCTGCCAAGGTAGCTGTCCGGGGTCGGTCGCACGCGGCGGAGCGCGCCGCCTACGCCACAGTAATCAACTCCAGCGACAAGTTCGAGGCTCTCAAAGCCTTTGGCGAAAAGCGAGCACCGGTATTTACCGGCAAGTAGGTGCTATATAGTAGAGATGTGCCTGCCGGGCGCTTTCGATCATCTGACGATGGCACTCATTCATGTCCCCCTGCTGTGGGTGTCTTTTCAACTCTTGTCTGTTCATATTGGTTTCCTAACTTGCAAAGCTCAAGGCTCCAGCCTGCTCGGCACGTGCGTGCCGACGGACCAGCGCACAGCCCAGACGCATGTCGACAGACACACACCAGGAGATTCGCATTCTCGAAATCCCCTGTGCTGGTTAGCTAACTGCTTGGACAGGTCCTTTCTCTTTTCGGCTGTCCGTTGGACCGCTTCCTGCGACTGGCCACATGGCCTCCTGTCGGTCCAGCGTTGCCGCCGCTGCCCTGTGGCCGCCGGGGGAGAGACACTGCAACATGGGAGATTGGCCGAAAACTGTCGCAGCAAATATTATGGGCATCAGAACGAACGCCTGAGCACTTATTAGCCCTCCTCCTCAATTCCCCTAGCTTATTCGCCAGCGTCCTCATCCGTTCCTCTGCCCCACCATCGGCGCATCCCACCATTGTCACATCCCACCCTAGCTGCGCTGCCCTATCCCACCCCACCCCGCACTCTGCAGGCGGCGCTGCCCACCGACAAACATCCTCTCATCCGAGCTGCCGTTTCCCCGGATTTTATTACTTCTCTAGTCAGTGCTCCACAGACCGCGTGTATTTATAAGCAGCCCATCCCCGGCCTCAATAGATATTTTCTCTACTAGATTTCTGCAATGCCCCCCCTCAAGACGTTTGCTGGACAAAACTCACTCAAAAAGCTGCCCATTCCAGATGTCGCCGACTCCTGTCGCTACTATCTAGAGGCCCTGCAACCTCTTCAAACACCCAAGGAACAGGAGGCTTCGGCAGAGGCAGTGAAGGAGTTTCTCCGCACCTCTGCCCCTTCCCTACAGGAAGAGTTGATCCAGTATGCCTCAACCCGCTCGTCCTACATTGAGCAATTCTGGTACGATTCGTATCTCAACTATGACGATCCGGTGGTCCTCAATCTCAACCCTTTCTTTCTGCTAGAAGACGACTCAACACCGTACCAGGTCAGCCAGGTTTCGCGCGCCGCTACGCTCACAATGTCGTCGCTGCGTTTTGTGCGCGCCCTGCGCCGTCAGGAACTGCCTCCAGATATGATTCGTTCTGAGCCGCTCTGCATGTACCAGTACACCCAGCTGTTTGGCACATCCCGCGTGCCGACTGCCACGGGCTGCGTGATGCAGTCGGATTCCACCTCCAAACACATTGTCGTCATGTCGCACGCCCAGTTCTACTGGTTCGATGTACTCGATGATAACAATGATCTCATCCTTAGCGAGCGTGACATTGCGGTTAACTTCCAGTCCATTGTCGAGGATGCTGCCGATACCCCCATCACAGACATGGCTAAGGGCTCCATTGGCGTTTTAACCACTGAGAACCGTCGCATTTGGGCCAACATTCGCGAGTCAATGACAAATCCCGACACCAGTTCTCCACACTACAACCCAGACAGCACTGTCAATGCTGAGTGCCTTAGCAAGGTCGACACAGCCCTCTTCATTGTCTGCCTCGACCACAACTCCCCAGAATCAAATGAAGAACTTGCCAACAATATGCTTTGCGGCACCTCGGAGCTGGAAATGGGCGTACAGGTTGGTACTTGCACCAATCGCTGGTACGACAAGCTGCAAATTATTGTCACACGCAATGCCAAGGCTGGAATCAATTTTGAACATACCGGTGTCGACGGACATACTGTTCTACGCTTTGTCTCAGATGTGTACACAGACACAATTCTGCGATTTGCCAAGTCAATCAATGGCGGTTCACCATCGCTCTGGCATTCTCAGTCGCCAGATCCAACAAAGCGCGACCCCGCTTCTTTCGGCAATGTGTGCACAACTCCGCGAAAGCTTGAATGGGTGCCCACTCAGGAGATATCTCTGGCCATCAGATTTGGTGAAACACGTCTTGCCGATCTTATCGGACAAACGGATTTTGCTGCCCTGGAGTTCCAAGGGTACGGTATGGATCAAATCAAGCGCATGGGCTTTTCTCCAGACGCGTTTGTTCAGATGGCCTTTCAA
This sequence comes from Grinbergsozyma bentonensis, assembly GCA_030561725.1. Classification (NCBI taxonomy): domain Eukaryota; kingdom Fungi; phylum Ascomycota; class Dipodascomycetes; order Dipodascales; family Trichomonascaceae; genus Grinbergsozyma; species Grinbergsozyma bentonensis. The sequence continues at coordinate 53,847 of JAKTYB010000053.1, read as the reverse complement.
GCTGCTTATTATGCTCTGTACGGCCGTGTCGAATGTACATATGAGCCTTCCATGACTAAAAAATTTCTTCATGGTCGCACCGAGTCTATTCGCACAGTGTCTAACGAATCACTGGCGTTTGTGCGCAAGTTCATGGAGGATGCACCTGCTACACAGAAAATTGACTATCTCCGCAAGGCTTGTGAGAAGCATGTCCAAACAACCAGACGTGCAGCTGCCGGCTTAGGTCAGGATAGGCACCTCTACGCCTTGTTCTGTATCTGGAAGCGTTGCGTGGACGAAGAAGGCGACGCCAGTTCCGACAGCGAATCGGGATCTACAGCAGTTGGAAAAAGTCAACCTCTACCAGCGATCTTCGCCGACGGTGGCTGGGATACCTTGAACACTACCATTTTGTCAACCTCCAATTGTGGCAACCCATCGCTCAAACTGTTTGGCTTTGGACCCACGTCCATGGCTGGTTTCGGCATTGGTTACATCATCAAGGCTGATACTATCACTGTATGTGTCTCTTCAAAGCATCGCCAGACTAAGCGCTTTGTCGATACACTCAACTCGTACCTGTTCGAAGTTCGTGATGCTTGGAGAGCGACTAACAAGGCCAAGCTGTCGCTCGAAAGCAAGGCCCGTTTGGGAGAGAAGGGCAAGTACTTTGGACGTTCAGTGGCACCTCCTACGCCGCTAGCTCAAAGAGAGGATGAAAAGAATTATCTTTTGAGTGGCTACGGATACTTCGATATTGGCGACTTCGATACGCGTTCTGGCACTCATACACCGACTAAAGAAAGAGTCAAAACGAACAGAGAGCTTGGACGGAAGCTACGTCTCTCCGACTACTAGTCACCATTTGTATAACCCAATATTTATAAATGCTTTTTACGACCTTGACCAACCTATTTTTCGTTCTGGCTTCTTTGAACAGACCGCCAGTGGCCCCTCAAGCTCTTCACTGGCTAACCATCACTAACCAGAGTATGATGGGACTGAAAAGGAGCGCTACTAAACCAGACTAATACTATTGAATCACCCACAAGGACAATTGAGATGCAAGATTTCCCTTCCCTCTTCCTGCCACGCGCGGCTGAGCGGCCCCGGCACGATTTTCAGTTGCGAAGTCGCGCCTGTTATTCCCAAAACGGCAAAGTAATTACTTCCCACAACGCGTAAATCCAGTCCAACTTTCTCACTTACCGACAAGTTCTACACAATCTGCATGTCAGAACCACCATCTTCTCCAGCAGCTCCTGAATCCGAGGAACCACTGTTTCTGGCATCTTCGCCGTCTCAGCTTCCTTCTGTGGCTGGTTCCCTGCCCCCTTCTTCCCCTCTCGCCATTGACGATGATGCCGAGACGCCGAGACCAAGATCGTCTTCGCCTATCAATTATGCTTCTTCATCTCCAGGTAGACTGCTTTCTACCGATAGACCCAGACCTCCAGCTTCCTCTGACATACTCAGTAGCTCCTACAGATCGACGCCGCGCCATCAAAGGCGAAGCGACATTTTGGGAAGCGAAGGTCACTTTCACGAGTTCTCGGCCGAAGAGCCATACTCTGAGGATGCTTCCGTGCCCAGAAAGGTCATTTGGGGTACAAATGTGTCTATCCAGCAAGCGATGGCCACCTTTCGTTCGTTTCTCACGGACTTCACCAAGAAATACAGAATGTCGTATGACGGCGAATTTGTGTCCCCAGACAGTGAAGAAGGCAGAACAAAAGTTTATATGGAATCATTGAAGACATTGTGGGAACTTGGTAGATCAAATCTCAACCTTGATTTCCGGGATCTCGTTGCTTATCCTCCCACGGTCAAGCTGGCACAGCAGCTTATCAACTACCCGCAGGAAATTATACCGCTCATGGATCAAGTTATCAAGGATGTGATGTTGGCTACTGTTTCTGACCTCTCTCTTGGTGTGGGAACGGCTTCTCGTGAGGATACTGAGAAAGTTGAAGAAACTGTTTACAAAGTACGCGTGTTTGGCCTGATCAACCAGAAAGGTATGCGTGAGCTAAACCCCGGTGACATCGACAAGCTTGTATCTGTCAAGGGTCTTGTTTTGCGTGTCACCCCTGTCTTGCCTGATATGAAAGGCGCCTTCTTCCGTTGCACAGTCTGCCACCACACTACCGTTGTCGAGATTGATCGCGGAGTAATCAACGAGCCTGTACAGTGCCCTAGAGAGAACTGTCGATCACGAAACTCGATGCAGTTGATCCATAATCGCTCGATCTTTTCTGATAAGCAGGTAATCAAGCTGCAAGAAACCCCCGATGAAACTCCGGATGGCCAGACACCACACTCTGTGTCACTGCTTGTGTATGATGAACTAGTTGATGTTGCTAAAGCCGGTGATCGTGTAGAGGTCACAGGAATTTTTCGCAGTGTTCCTGTTAGGGTTAATCCTAGACTAAGATCTCTCAAAAGCCTGTTCAAAACTTACGTTGATATTATCCATATTCAAAAGGTTGATAAGAAACGTATGGACATTGACACTTCTCTCGAAAAGCCTGCTGAAGAAATGGAAACCGACGCTCAGGAATCAGTGGCCACCGACTCATTGCCGCTTGGTGACACCCAACTTCCTTCCTCTGTGCCTAAAGCAAAGTCTCAGGAAGACCCAGCATATTCAGAAACGAGAAAAATTACTCAAGAAGAAATTGCTCAGATTCAAGAGACCGCGTTGAGAGATGATATTTACGAGCTCCTCTCTCGTTCGCTGGCACCGTCTATCTATGAGCATGATGACGTTAAGAAAGGTATTCTACTGCAATTGTTTGGAGGAACTAACAAGACATTTACTAAAGGCGGCTCCCCCAGATATCGTGGAGATATTAACATTTTGCTTTGTGGAGATCCTTCCACGTCAAAATCTCAACTCTTGCAATATGTGCACAAGATTGCCCCAAGAGGTATCTACACTTCTGGAAAAGGTTCTTCTGCTGTGGGCTTAACAGCGTATGTCACAAGAGATCAGGAAACTCGCCAACTCGTTCTTGAATCTGGCGCTTTAGTTCTCTCAGATGGTGGTATTTGTTGCATCGATGAGTTTGATAAAATGAATGATTCTACTCGTTCGGTTTTGCATGAGGTTATGGAACAGCAAACCGTGTCTGTGGCAAAGGCAGGCATCATTACTACTTTGAACGCTCGCACTTCGCTTCTAGCGTCTGCCAATCCTATCGGGTCAAAGTACAACCCAAACTTGTCCGTGCCTCAGAATATCGACTTACCTCCCACCCTTCTGTCCAGATTTGATCTTGTGTACTTGATGCTGGACAAGATTGATGAACAGGCTGACCGCCAACTTGCTGCGCATCTCACCTCCATGTACCTGGAAGACAGACCTGAGAATGCCTCTTCTACAGAAATTCTTCCCATCGAGTTTTTGACTATGTACATTTCCTATGCCAAGCAAAATGTTCATCCAAAACTAAGCGAATCAGCCAAAGAAGTGCTTGTCCGAGAGTATGTGGCAATGCGCAAAGTTGGTGAGGATGTGAGAGTCTCTGAGAAGCGTATCACTGCCACTACTCGCCAGCTTGAGTCCATGATTCGCTTGAGTGAAGCCCATGCGAAGATGAGGCTCTCCGAGGTTGTCTCTGAAGCCGATGCCAAGGAAGCAGTTCGTCTTATCAGATCTGCTATCAAAGAGTATGCTATGGATCCTTTGACGGGAACAATTGACATGGATTTGGTACAAACTGGCGAGTCTGCTGCTCAGAGACGCCGTCGCATGGAGTTGAGCAGTGCACTTCTCAATATTATTGGCAGTTCCCCGTCAGGCATTATGAGATATGACGATCTCATGACGCAATTGAATGAAGGACCCGAAACTGTCGACAATCTCGAGCTAGGCAACGCCCTGAGACAGCTTGAAAGAGAGGGACTGGTTGTCATGCAAGGCAAGGGCCATCAGAGAACAATCAGAAAGGCGTAACACCAGTTCTATTTAATAATGAAATGTATTTTAATGCTATCAGACCTTGTCCAGTTGGAGGCGCTCCTGCTGGTTGCCAAGGCGGGAAATACGGAATAAGACGTCACATCCATATCCCTCAAGTGAGTTTAGACTCAAAGCACCATCCCAGTACTCTGCATAGACGCGGGAAAGTGGCAGACCAAGACCAAGCTTCAGTGTAGGGTCTCTGCTCATGAGGGGACTCAAAGAATTGCCAAATCGGGGGCTGTTGATAGCCTCTCGGCCGTGCACTTCCTGACTAAGTCCAGCCAGGACGGGGATCTGTTTGAAATTGTCCAGACGTTTCTGTGAACGGGGACCCATTGCAAAAGACCAAATATGAGGCAAAATATCAGTGGGAATGCCACCACCCTGATCTGAAACTCTGATGAGCACTGTTTCTGGAGTGGACGAGATGGACACAAGGATAGGCTTCTCAGGGTTATTATTGAGAGTGGCTTCGATGGAGTTGCGCATCAGCTCGCCCACAATGTAATCTAAATGAGCTTTCATGTAAGGAAAGGAGTCCCCACAGCTTTCCCCTGCCTCCTCAATGATGACTTTTGGCATTTCAAGATTTGGAAACAAAGGAGCCAAGATCTTTTCAGCATGTCTAGTTGCCTCTTCAATAGCCTGACGAGCCGAGCACTGCAAAAAGACTGCTCCAATGTAGGAAGGATCCTTGTCCTCATTCAGCTCACCATTAGAAAACCCCTGGGAAATAGACAGATGCTGCTCAGCGATAACACGCCTCGAAATTCGGGAGCAGAGCATTTGGTTCAAAAAATTGTCCAGACGGGCAGGTTCGATTGTGTCTGCAAGCGTCGCCTCAATGGAACCCATGACAAGATGCGGAATGACGGATAGATGGTTATCGAGCTGCTCGCTCAATACCTGGCAAAACTGCTCATTATCCCGAAGGTCCTTGATATTAGGGAACTTGCGGAATCTGTCAAAGGCCATGACATACTTTTCATAGACCCTGCAGAGATTTGGATTCGAGACTACGGCAAACGGGAGAATTTGCATGTCCCTTATGCGATGAGCGATTCTGGTAGGCAATTCCTGGCGAACGTAGTTCGCTGACGAGATGATCTTGGACTCGGTAAGCTTTCGGCCAAAAAACGCAAGCTGGCGAAGTGACACCGGATGCGGTTGCTTGGCGTACCAATCCATAAGGATGGTATTCTGGTAGAAATGTCGAGAGTTGATGACCGGGGACCCCTTGGGGTAGGTGTAGGAGAGATCTGACTCAGTATTGAAATTCCTAGATGCACAAACGAAGACTTTTCGCAAGGTCTGCGATTTGGAGGCCTTTAGTCTATGCTTCGAGCTCAACTGTCGTAGCATGCCGAGGTATTTCTGGAGTGTGCCGAGCTGGTAATGGGAGGGCCTTTTCTCTTGGAAAGCTTCCGTGCAGAGAGCGCTTAGGTGATGAAAAGATATAACTAGGCTAGAACAGGAGCAAAACCATACAACTAGTTCTAGCAGACTAGGAAAACTGTTTCTGAACTAGAAGTATTTTTTGGCAACACACAAACAGGTGACTGAAAGAGCATGCAGACTGTCAATGCCTGGGTTTTAAAGGTAAGGCTATGCAGCCGTCGGGGGAGGGGACGCAAAGGGGAAGTGACTGAACTGGGTGATACCGGAGATTAGATGTGGGGAAAGGGGACTTCCCGGAAGGGTATGGAGGTGCAAGGCGGCAGAGCGTCGGGAAAGAAGGCGTTTTGAAGATTTTCGGGAGGCTATTTTAGCGTATTTTTGGCGGGCTTTAAAAAATCCCTGAATTCAAGGTATGAGGTTGTTCTCGTTTGCCAAGCTCTGGTGGGGCCGCAACAGTACTTTCATCTGCATAAGGGACAGAGATGAAGAAATGAACATTTACTAGCACAAAACATATTTGGTCAATCATTTTCGACGGGTGGTCGCAAAATCTAAAGTCCATACGCCTCTAATTGCCTTGACGCTTGCTCAGCAAGGCATGGGCAACCGAGCCGCCAAGCCTCTCCTTTTCCTGGAAGCGGTTCACTACACGCTCGATACCGTCCATTCCCAGTTTGCAGCTATCAAGATCGGGGCCATAAGAAATTCTCACAAAGTGAAACATGGGCGAGTCTTTCAGCTCACGTCTGGCCAGCGGATTTAGGTCGAAGTAAATTCCAGGCACGCAGATGACCTTCTCCTTGAGCAGCTCCTGGAAAAAGCCAAGACCTGTCTTGATCTTTCCAGGCAAATGGCTGAGATCCAGCCAAATGTAGAAAGTAGAGTCAGGAATGACTTTGAAAGTGAAGCCCATCTTGTGAAGGCGGTTGATACAGTAGTCGCGCTTCATCTTGAAATGTTTTTGCAGCGCAGCCATCTCCGTCATCACTCTGGACGGCTCCAGCATTGGGATAGCAGCCTTTTGGAAAGGTAGGTTGGTGCCACCGTCGAGGTAGGAACCAGCGGAACTCAGCGATTGAATGTACTGTTTGGGGCCCAGGATCCAGCAAACACGCCAGCCTGGAAGGCGGAAAGCCTTAGTGAGACCGTCAAGGATAAGTACGGGGTCTGAGTTCACATCCTCAATGTTCTGTGCGGCAGATTCTGAGGAACCATCACAGTCATCAGCGTAGTTGTAGCGCGAGTAAAACTCATCCATAATGAGCAAACACTGTTCACGACACATATCCTGCAACTTACGAAGATAGCCACCGCGGAGAGACTGGCCAGTCGGATTGCGTGGATTCGAGGTCAAGATGGCAGTTACACCTCTGTGCAATTCCTGCTCTATCTTCTCGAGATGCAAGCCATAATGGTCAGTATCATCAAGAGGCGTGGGAATAGGAGCAAAGTTCTTGAAAAGCGAAAGCATTTCCGAGTAGGCTGTGTAGTCTGGGAAGAAGAAAGACAGGTAACAGTCTCGAAGAATCGCAGCAATGCGGATGAGACCCGGGCGACCTCCGGGAACGATACAGACATTCTCATAGGTGTACTGCGAAGATTTGTTTTTGCGATACTGCGTGTTGTACAGATGTGCAACAGCCTCACGCAACTCCTTGTCACCAACTGTAGGAGAATACTCTCTGGTGGAGAAATCAACGCTGATGGAATCGGGCTTTTTGAAGCAGCCCGGGATATCGCCGACTTCGGGCATACCCTGACCCAGATTGGCCCAAGTAGGATCGTCCTGGACGTATCCAGCGGCAGTAGCCTGCTCAGTAGACCAGATGACACCGGTGGAGGACGACTTTGTGTCAAGGCCAGGGTTCTTGTACTCCTTTTTCATGAAGACATCGGGAAGGGGCACCGGAGTGCTAACTCCGGATTCGCTTACATAAGATGTCTTTGGACTGCGGTTCATGGTGAAGATGCTCGCACTACAGAACCTAGTCAGTTATTTATGCAGCACTAGTCAGATTCAACAAGCTCGGGTGCAAGGCCAATAGTGTCTAAGAGTTGTGACTGATGAGTCTTGGCACATGTGGGGTGCACAGCCGCGTGGTACATCTCGGGCACATGCGGAGGCGGCGGGGCACATGGGGAGGGGCATCTTGTAGGATTGGGCCAATAGCACGGGCGATTACGGGGTACAGGCATGCCGGCCACGGAGAAAAAATTAACTCATTCAAAACAGGTGCTGTCTCAAGCATGCCTCAGATGCAGTCCAACGACCGTTTTCGTGTTGGAAACTAGCTTCGCGTCTAGAAGAGGGGTGTCGCGTGCCTCCCTCCCAGGATCAGACAGTGCCTGTCAGTCAAAGTCCAGCTCGCGTTGGGGCATTGCCCCATCCCTGAACAAAATTATTAAATTTCACTCTGCATCTCCAGCTACCCCACGAGCCATGCTGGTGCGAAAGTCTATGAGGAAGACAAACGGGCTCAGACTCAGAGTGTCTGTGCGATCTCCGACGCTGGTAAAATACAGAAATATTTCTTTGGATGCTCCTCTAGCTGCTGCTCTTGATACAGCTCCGTCTGCTGACGTAGTTGTCATTGGAGGCGGGCACGCAGGCTCGGAAGCCTGTGCTGCAGCCGCCAGAGTAGGAGCAAACACTCTCTTAGTAACTCCTAAACTTGCTAATATTGGTGTTTGTTCCTGTAATCCGTCTTTCGGAGGTATTGGCAAGGGGATTCTCCTGAAGGAAGTAGATGCTCTCGACGGAGTCTCACCTAAGATTGTCGACAAGGCGGGAATAAATTTTCAGATTCTGAACAGATCCAAGGGACCTGCTGTATGGGGTCCAAGAGCTCAGATAGACCGTGAAATTTATCAGAAAGAGATGCTCAAGCTGTTATCCTCCTACCCGAATCTTTCAATCAAAGAAGACAAGGTGAAAGATATTATCACTACTGAGTCCGTAGAGGGGGCTCCTCCAAAGGTAGCTGGTGTTATCATGGACTCTGGTGATCTTGTTAAAACTGGATCCGTGGTCATTACCACGGGAACTTTCTTGTCTGCCGAAATCCATGTTGGCTTGGAGATCTATCCTGCAGGTCGTATCGGTGAAGAGCCCACTTTCGGGCTTTCAAGAACATTGGCTGATAACGGGTTCACTCTGGGAAGGCTCAAGACTGGAACTCCACCTCGATTACACCGAGACTCCATCAATTTTTCGGGCATGATGATTCAGCAAGGCGATGCATGCCCTACGCCCTTCTCCACACTCAACACAAAAGTCGATTTGGCAGACAAGCAAATGAACTGTTATATGACCCGTACGAATCCTTCTACACATCAGATTCTCCGAGAAAACCTTGACAAAAGCGTTCATATCCGTGAGACTGTCAAAGGACCACGTTACTGTCCATCAATCGAGTCAAAGATCATTCGCTTTGCCGACAAGGAGAGCCACCAGGTATGGCTAGAGCCAGAGGGACTTGATTCAGAGGTTATTTATCCCAACGGTATTTCGGTTTCCATGCCTCCAGACATTCAGTTGGAAATGCTAAGGACGATGAGTGGATTGGAGAATGTTGTTATGTTGCAGCCTGGATATGGAGTCGAGTATGATTACGTCGATCCGAGAGAGCTTTGGGCTACCCTTGAAACGAAGCGCGTGAGTGGTCTATTCCTTGCTGGCCAAATTAACGGTACAACTGGCTACGAAGAGGCTGCTGCCCAAGGAGTTCTTGCAGGCATCAACGCTGGCCGTCGTGCTTTGGATCATCCCTTGATGGTTATTAGAAGAAGTCAAGGTTATCTAGGTGTTCTAGTTGATGACTTGATCACTATGGGTGTGGAAGAGCCATACCGTATGTTCACCTCGCGATCTGAGTTCAGGTTTGTTGTGCGCTCGGACAATGCGGACCTCCGTCTGACAGAGCTCGGTCGCGAACACGGGGCAGTTTCTGATGAGCGCTGGTCCCATTTTCTCAAATCCAAAGCAGAATACGAAAAAGCCAAGGAGCTTCTTGAAACGGTTTCACATATCCCTGCAGGCTGGAAAAAATTGATTCCAGAACTTGTTATTGGATCGGACACTCAGCGCAGAAACGGAATTGATATTCTTCGACTTAAGGGAGTTAGTGGCGAACAGCTGAGAAAAGTTATTCCTCAACTCCAGCAGCTGTCTCCGCGTGTCATTGAGCAAGTTGCTGTTGATGCTCGTTATGACCCATATGTCAGACGTGAAATGTCAGTAATCAAGGCCTTTGATGCGGATGAAAACCTCAAAATTCCTACTGATATCAATTATGACGATTTGACCTCACTTTCCAGTGAATCTCGCGCGTTGTTACAGAAAGTAAAGCCCACCACTATTGGCCAAGCTCGCAGAATTCAGGGAGTCACTCCTGCGGCATGTGTGCAGCTCTTCCGCTACATCAAAGCCTGATACAATGTAAATAGTTCCATAGGCAGTTTGTGCCCCTTATTTATGATAAATGCTAGTTAAATTACAGTGCAAAGGATAGAGCAGAGACCAGAGCTGAATTACAAATACAAGGATGCGGCAGATACCAGGTCGCGCTGGATGAGCGCCAAGCTCTTTTCCATTTTTTCCTCTAGTTCTTCGTTACCCATCACCTTCGCAGCCTCACCAACTTGCCTAATGAGTTCCTCTAGTCTGCGGAACAAACGGATAAGAGAGCCCTCATAGACGTCCGTCATCTTGCAAATTTCACCAAAAGTTGCACCTTGTGCCCATCTGTAAACAACCTCCATCAAATTAGGCTGGAAGGAATCCACGTACTCGTCTTCAGTCACCTCAATCTTGCACTCCCTCGAAATTTTGGCAATTTTACGAGCCATCATTTGCAATTCCTTCAATGGTTCCTGAAGAGATTGATTTAGGTGGAATTGTTCCTTGGACTTTTCGTCAAAGACAAAGCATGACAAGAGGCCAACACAAACCTCCGGCGAAAGAGCCGAAAATGTGTTATTAAAAATAAGCTCTGTCATTAGCAGTTCATCACCACTGGAAATTTCACAGGCTACTCGACCTTTCAGCTCCACAATATCATCATCAGGTTTGATAAATCCGAGCTTCTTGAGTACTCTCTTGCGGTTCTTCAACTCATCCATCTGGATGACAGCCTGTGCATCATCGATCTTAGCTGTCAATGATTTGATTTCCTTCTTGAGATCCATTTTTTTCGAGTACTCATCATAAATCTCTTGGAACTGGGGTGAAGAACGCAAGGAATTGCTTTCCAATTTTGACTTGAGCATATCCATCTTGGAAACAAGCTGCAGAAAGTTCTGATCTTCAATTTTCATATTTTTCACAGGATCAAGAAGTGGAATTCCATCAGGGAATCGCTTCTTGGCCTCCTTGACAGATCTGGTAACAGTTCTTCTTTCCTGCTGGCCAGAAAGATCTTGGGGAAGTTTCAGTCTCAGAGATGATAGCTTGCGAACAGAGTTCAAAGTGATACTGAGCACCTCAGATTTGCTTTCCTCGCCATCAGAAGGAGGTTCAATACCCGGGATAAGCTTGGGGTCGTTCTTGCGAAGGAGATGAACAGGGGAGTTTTTGGCAACCTCGCAAAGTACAGAGACGAGATAAGAGTCATGGTCTGAGAAAGCAGGTCCTTTTCTTGGCGGAGGGCGCTCCTGCTGAGAAATGACAGAGCACCAGCCAAAGTCCAAATCCGGCTTTTCTGGATCGGCTGACTTGACCACAACATAAATAAGTCTACCAGGTTGAAGATAAGAGAGAGAATAGTCAGGGTGGGAAATTATGTGCTGAAAATCATCTTCATATTTTTGGAGATGAGCACTGATCTCATAATACTCTGAAATTTCGTCTTCATTCTGAACTTCCACAGCTTCAAATTGAGCCTCAACATTATCCAACTTCTGTCTCAGAGCCGGCACTTCGGAAGTATGCTGAAATTGAAAAAAACATCTCTCTAAAAGAAACTCTGGAGAAATGCCTTCTACTCTCAACAAGTTGAGAATCATATTGTATCCAAGGTGGAATGCGGAGTTGAGTCTGTCCGCCTCACCCTTGACCATGCCCTTCGCAACAACGGGATCCATTTGCTCATCAATCATGAGCACAACAAGACCTCTATCATCAAGACCGCGTCTACCGGCACGACCAGACATTTGAATATACTCACCACCGGACAGCCATCTTTGCTCTCTACCATCGAACTTTCGAACACCAGTGAAGACAACCGTCTTCGCAGGCATATTGAGTCCAATGGAAAAGGTTTCAGTTGCAAACAAGCACTTGATGAGACCCTCTTGAAAAAGTATTTCGATAACTTCCTTCAGTATAGGCAGCAGACCAGAGTGATGAATACCGATGCCTCGTCTGAGAAGGGGCAGAATATTAGAGATCTGGGGTAGTTTCTTATCATCCTCAGAAAGTTGATTAATGGCATTGTTGAACACTTTGTCAATCATATCATGCTCGTCTGGGCTATTGAAATCCAACTTGGACATTTTCAGGGCAAGATTTTCGCAGTCTTTCTTGGAGAAAGAGAAAACGATAACAGGGTTGAAATTTTTCAGCATAATCATTTTGATGATCTTGTAAATGTCAGGAAGATCGCTCTTGTTACCACCCTTATAAGACTGAACACCCTTGTTCGTACGCTTACCGGTCTTTCCCCCCACCTTGGACGGATCTTCACCTAGCTTCTCTCCAACAATGCTCATAGCCTTCTGGAAATTGTCTTCGCGGAAAGTGCCCTTTTCATCAACCACAAGGTAAATACCTTCACCACCTGCAGGAAAGAGGTAGTGCTGAAGTGGAGTGGGTCTGAAGTTTGTGTAGACAACATGGCATGGCTGAGAGTGGATTTGAACAATCCACTCAGCAAACTGCATGGCATTGGGGATAGTGGCAGAAAGGAAAACGTAGTGCACATTATCGGGAAGCAAAATGATAGTTTCTTCCCATACCACGCCACGCTCTTTGTCACGCATGTAGTGGATCTCGTCGAACACTACCCAGGCGACTTCGCGCATGACCTCAGAGCCTCTGTATAGCATGGATCGAAGAATTTCTGTAGTCATTACAAGGCACGAAGCATCAGGGTTAATTGTGACATCACCAGTCATGAGGCCTACATCACCAAAATCCTTTTGTAATTCACGGTATTTCTGATTCGAAAGAGCCTTGATAGGAGAGGTGTAGATGACACGCTGAGAGTTTTTGAGTGATTGGGCAATAGCATACTCGGCCACGACAGTTTTGCCCGCAGAGGTATGAGCTGAGACCAAAACGGACTCACCCCTGTCGATACAGGCGACGGAAGTGGCCTGGAAAGGATCCAGTGTGAAGGGATACACTCTGGCAGGGTCCTTGATCACATGCTCTCCAATTGGAGTGTAGTCCCACGATGGTGGAAGCGCCACCTGATGACGGACCTGATGAGAAAGTACGATTTTCTCCTGCTTGTCGCCAGTTGCATGCACAGTTTGCTGAGATAATAGCGAGTCAACGGCATTAGTAGTTGTCGTGGCTTCCTCTTCAAATGAGTCAGCAACAACTGGATTCACAACAGGGGTGTTTTTCTTTCTGATAATGACAGGAGCTGCTGAAGCTGGCGCACTATCATTTTTGGGTTTCTTAGGCAGATTGTCGGGAGTGGAGGCTCTTCTCTTACCGTTATTGGAAGATTGGGCCTGATCCTCGATTTGACTTTTGGTTTCTACCGAAGGAGCCTCGTTAAAGACGTCAAAAAGATCGTCCATTGTGTAATAAATAGGAGTTTTGAGGAAGTTTGTCGTTCGTTGGTGTCCAGTGAACTTTTCAGAAAGTGACAAAAAAAAATTGTGCACAGCCGCGCCATTAGTGCTGGGGCAGTGTCCCATATCTGGAACTGACCTACCTGAATAGCCGGCATCAGCATAGGAGAGCCAGCGGAGCATGAGAAGTGCAAGTGTTGTATTGTCATGAAGTCGTAGATCACATATATAGCGTATAAAAAATAAATAAAAGCCTTAGAATCGGGCTCAGACAGCCACTGACGACGCCCGCTCTTTGTCATATTGGCTCAGAGCTCCCGGCTTGCCCTCGACAATGACGGAGGAGTCTCCAGAAAAGTCGCGATAATCAGAAGAGTTATCGCTGTTACGGTTCTTGGGTACAATCAATGCGGGGGGCTGATACTCTTTGGCCACAAATCCGGCATCATTGAGCTGGCGGTTCGTGTTAAGGACTGAGGAGCCGCCTGAGAGCGATGAGAGCTGCGAAAGTTTTGACTTTGCAGACTCACCAGAGACTTGGCGAGAGCCTCCGCGAGAAGACCACTGCTCCTTCGCAATACTAGACAAACTGAAGAGCAAACGCTCTTCCGTATGACGAATGTCCCAGGCATCAAAGCCAGCGCCTGACGAAACTGTGCGCCGCTCAGGCGCCGTCATTTTCTTTGGTATTTCACCGAGGCCCATTGCGTTCAGGGACATCATTTGACGGTGCTGACGCTGGAACTTTGTGCTGCGGTTTCTGCGTAGTGAGTTGGCGCGGCTCGATTTGAGCGTGCCAGTCGAAGGCGAGGCCGGAAAGACTCCGCCGACAAAGGAGCGGATAGACTCTGATTTTTTGTGCAATGCCTTGTGGAAAGTGGACATTGTAGAAAGGGAAGTACTTTGACGGTGGTGTTTGCTGGAGAGAGCGCTGCTGAAGGACTCAAATCTGGCTGGAATGTTCGAAGGAGACACCTGATAAGGTATGGAGGCAATGGCAGCCGGCGAGGGTACCACGTGGAGATGCGAAGGATGAAAGGAGGCAGCTGAAGCCAGCCCACTGCTACCTGATGTAGGCTCTGGCGAGGGTGCCAATAGCGATGCTGGGAAAATGTCGGCAAGCGTTGACTCGGAGTTCTTTTCAACAACGGTTTTGCTGCCTGGAGATGCAAGGGAGGCCGGATCGTCTGCAGAAACGAGAAAGTGACTGGCAGCCAGGGTAGCGACTGTGACTGAGCCGGCCATGAGAGAAACTAGGGTCAGCACGAGATTTGCAATTGCTACACGCTGATTGGGTATGGGCTGGTCCAGGGACCAGCTGAGGGCGATCCACAGTGAGGCCATGGCACAGGCGACAGGGAGCGTTGCCAGAAGAGCTAGCGGGGAATAAACCAAGCCAGAGGCAGAGCGGGGAATCGCTACTGAAAGAGAGGCAAGCGAAGAGAGGCCCAGTGCGCCCGCCAGCACCGAAAGTGCGACAGTGGACGCTGTGTTTGGTGCGGCTGAAGCCAGGAGGGCGGACAGAATTGTCGCTGGAACGGCTGGCAGAGCGCCGGCCAACGCCAGAACGAAATGTGCTAGCTGCATTGGCGGCAAGAAAACCGGTAGCAGCTGCTAGGGAAATGGGCAAAGCAGACCAAAGATAGCAAGGGAATGGGCGAGCCAGCGGGAGATCTTGGGGTATTTGTAGCAGGCCGATTTAGGCGAGCGAGACCGTAGGCGAAGGGGGTACTGCCGGAAAAATAGGGAGGGCAGGGAGGTATCGAGATGAAAGGTGGCTGGCTGAACTACAGCTCAAGCGATGGCGTGCGCTTAAATGGACAGGGAAACGAGGACGAGGCAGGACCACAACGGAAGGAGGGCGCGAGTTTGAGGCTACGACGGCAGGAGGACAGAAGCAGGAGCCTGGAGACACAATTATTTGGGCCCCAACTGCTGTAGGTCCGAGATGGTGGGCTAATGGGGTGCCGGGGCCTAGCAGCAAGTAGCTCAGGAGGCGGTTGCAGGAAGTGCAGGTTGCAGAAAGGCGAGATGAGGCGAAGAGAGGGCAGCGGACCAAGAGGGTTGGGTAGAATTGAAGATACTAAATAAGAGGAATGATAAAGATGGACAAGCTGGCGCAGAACACGCTGATTATATCTAGTCCTAGAGGCCTGTTGTTTGAGATCTCTTGCTCCCTACCTGCAGTGTGTTTACACCTGCATGGCAGGTGTTTGGGGCTTACCGCATTGGGCCGTCTTGTCGGTGTCAGGCATGTGCGTTGAAATGGGGCTGGAAAATGGGGCTCAAAATGGAGCTGGCTGGCGGGAGATGAGGTACCCCTGGCGGTTCATGGCGGGGCGCGGGCGGTGAGCAGTACACTTTAAAACAGAACTCAGACTCATGTACCTCTGTGGCAGGCGCCCGCCATCCGGGCTGCGACGCTACTGCCGCGCACCGCCTCACAGCCGCGCACGCGCACCTCCGCCGCAGCCGTTCGAGCAATAGTAGGGCAGCAGGTGGGCAGACGGATTTAATACAGCGCCCCATGGCGGCATTTTCTTGCAGGACAGAGGTCTATCTTCCTGCGTCTCTGTACGATAGCACCAGATTTCCGGTGACCAGCCTCCCATCCGTGCGGCAGTCGGCATTCGGCGATCAGCTGCTGGCGCCAGTCGCCCACGCAGGTAGATCCCGAGTTCACAGATCTGCAGGGGTTCAGCCGTGCAACACAGTGGCAGTTGCTGCCCCAGAGCGCCAAGCAGTCGTCTGGCAGCGATCTGTCCATGTGATGTGCTGACCCAGCGAGCGCGGGCGTAAGCTATGCGGGATGTGGGACGAAGCGCAGCTGCACTAAATGTCAACACGTTCAGCAGGCTACGTTTAAGTCCACAATAAATAAAGAGTATGGGAAGCTTTACCCATCGATCACTGTTAAATATTGGCATTTCTCGTTAAATAATCACATAATCCACAGGCTTGGCGTGCTTGCCAGAGACGCAGAGTCGTCGTCTGGAAGCCCCAGTCCCATGTCTCCCGCAGAGTCAAGAGGCGTCAACGGCGCCATGTCAGCGTCCTTGAAGCCCAGAAGCGGTGACCGGTCCGCAAAGTCTATCGACTCGCGATACATGATGCTACTATTGGGTGAAGTGGCCCGGATTGAGCTATGCGCAGAGTCTGACCGCACGTGAGTTGTGGAGGGGCGCCGCAAACCCTCACCGCTGCTGCCAGCTCTGCCACGGTCCTCAAACATGACCTCGTTGCTCGACTGACGGGAAGTATTATCAAAGGCGACAGCAGAGTGGTCACTTGCGCCGCTACTGTTTGAACTATCAGAGGCGACGATGACAGGCGTTGTCACAGTGTCGGAGCGCATGCGAGGATCGGTCATGTCAATAGATTCTGGCACAGAAGGAGCAACGGATGGCGCGACTGAACCCGCCATCGACACAACAGAGTCCTGACGGGTCGCCGAGCGGCCATGTGGCTCGTTTTCAAACACTGGAATAGATGTCACGGTGTCAGCAGAGTCGGTGGAGTTGACAGACTCGTCGGAGGAGACTTGCGATGTAACAGTTGCGCCACGCGACCGTGTTTGCGGACTGCGATCATCGGCAACAGTGTCGCTACTTCCCGTGCGACGAGCTACTTCTTGTTCACGCAATTGTTTTTGATAGATGGCAAACCGCGACGAGTACGTTTGAGAGGATTGCAGAAGCGTATCATACAGGGGAGGAGGGCCAATAGGAACTGAGGCAGTATTAGGACTAACAGACTCCTCAAATGTGGGCGGGGCAAGTGACGAACGGCGGATAAGGTGAATTGGTCGCTCCATGGCATCGTCAACAGGGGGTCCGTCAGCAAAAGCTAGCATTGGAGAGCTCTCATTGTCGATGGAGTTGGAGCGGTGGTAAGCCGGCAAATAAATATTAGTTGTGGCGCAACGTTCGTCCATGAGGTGAAGCACCGAGTCGATGGAAATTTCAAAATGTTTGCGTTTAGCTCCATCAGGGGCGTTGGGGTCCTCACGCGAGAGTCTCAAAACAATCTTGATCCAATGGTGGATTTTGATATTTTCGTAGGTCGTGTTAGCGTGGATGGGCTGTTTTCGCGAGCCGTAGAGCTTGGGGATGGCGACCTGCGCCTCAAGCTCCGCACACGTTGCCATGTCTGCCGGGCCAGCAAACGTCTGATAGTCCTGCAGCAAATTGCCCTGGAGCCCATCCTTGGAGACAAACTCCTTGAGCATAAACTTGCGGGTGGGTTCGATGCGATGCACACGTTTCTTTTTGCAGTAGTACTCAGAGTTCTCGGTTAGGTAGATGCGGATGCGATGCAGCTTAACTTTGGCCAGAGGTACAAGTTTGAAGGCAATGGGGATGTTTGTACCAATGGGAAAGGCCTTGCCGGCGATGACGATTTCGTAGTGCAGTTGGTCTTCCCACTCGCGAGAGATGGCGATGGGCTCGGAGGCCTCGGTATTGGAGTCTGAGAGCTCGCGCACAATGGCAACCTCGCGGTGGCCGGTGAGATTTGACTTGAATGTACCGTAGCGCTCCACGACTGGTTCGAGATAGTAGCGGACAGAGCCAAAGTGGGCGTCGCACGTTTCGGGCATTGACTGCGTTACGGGGAGCTCGAAGTTGTAGACGTACTCTCCTGGAGCAAAAGTTCTGAACCCCTTTTGGTGGACCGAGTGGTCGACGTCTTCGTGCGAAGGAGACGGCATAATGTCGGCAAGATCTGGCGCATGCTGTTGGACGATTGACTGCAAGCTCGAAACCGAGGAGGAACGGGCTCCGCGGGCCGGCGACGGGGAAGCCGCGCGGCGGAGCTTGTTAGCCAGGCCGCGGACCGCGGAGCGATCAGCGGAGCGGGAGCGGATCGAGGACGCTGAGGAGGTAACCGAGAGATGCATGGCCGATTCGTGATCAGACGACTGGCTGGCGCTATCTTCGTAAGCTGTGAATACGTGGGCTCCGGAGGAAAACTCGGAGGAGTCAAACGAGGCGTTGAAAAAGGGCCAAACGTGGGACATGAGCTCGTTCTGCTCAAACGTCTCCGATTTGCGAGGCGGGATTCCCTCGGGCCACTCTGTGCGGCCAACACCCTTAAAACTGAGGGTGACGGACTTGATTTTTGTGGCCTTCTTGATATCCAGCACGAGGGAGCCCCGGAGGAGCGTGGGGGGCCGTTCTTGGTACTCTGCTTGCGAAAAGCCCTGGACAAAAAGGTGGGGCTCTGCGAGCGTGAGGTAGACGTGGATGCCTCCGCCCGAGGCAACGGCGTCTTCTTCTCCGTGTCCGCCTGCTGCAGTCATCGAGGAGTAGGACCGATTGTGGGCGCTGTGAAAAGTGCAAGGGAGGAGGAAGCGATCGGGTTGGACAGCTGCTAGTGGGTAGTTTTCAGTGGGGGAGGAGGAGGGAAAGGTGGGGCTGCTTGGCGGGGGAGGGAGGGCTGCTGCTGATTAGGCCGGCTGTGCGCGTGGGAGGTGCAGGGGGGGAAAAAAAAAAGGTGGGAGATGATTAGTGGGATAGGCGGGAAGAGGGTGGTGGTACTCTTTGTCAAGCGACGCTGGTAGTAGTGAATGACGCGGGGTTGGATGAACCAAGGATGGCGGCCATGGGGGCAGCACTTTTTTATATTTTTTTCGTTGCCAGGGCCGAGTGCTGCCGGTCTCGGGTTGCACGGCAGTGTCAAGCCGCCTGCCCGGAACAGGTCCGACTCGGCTGTGGGCGATAGTGGGTTGACAACGAGAGGAGGGGGAGAGGGAGGACGAGAAAGCAGAGGGAAAAAGGAAAGACGGAGAAAATCGGGGCAAAGAAGATAAGAAAAGAAAGAGATGATGAAGAGAAGAAATTGAAATCTTGCCAGCAGCTTCCACTTTCGCTGCCGCTGCCGCTGCCGCTGAGGCTGAGGCTGAGGCTGGGGCTGGGGCTGACACTGCCGCCGGGCTTTGAGAGCAACTCCCAGGAACAATAGCCGCAGCCAGTCTCGCGACCCGGGCAACCGCCTACTGCGCTGCCGCTGACAGGCCCTTGTGCCCCCCCGTCTGGACCGCCTCACTGTCGGCAACAATGCCCCAGATGACAAATCGCCGATCACGCCGCCTGTAACCTTGATAGTTGATAGGCCAGGCGTGGTGCTCTTCGCCAGCGCAGGCCCCATGTCCGACGCTCAATGGGGCACTGCTCTGCGGCGTGAAAACGCAGGAGCAGCACAACAAGGCAGCCCTGGAGATCTTGCCATAAATCGGCCAGAGAATTGCGATTATCACGATAATCCTCACAAAATACTGACACCTCCTGCTCATTTTGCTTCCCCGCTTTAACGTCACCAGGCAGTGTGTCTTCAATGCTCTGCCACTGGCCAATAGCAGCTACTGCGCCTTGGTCGAGTCACTAGCGCGCCAGCCCGCCTTAGTGGGGTACTGAAACTGGTCTGGCTCGCTCTCGTAAACTACGCAAGGCACAGCGCGCCGAATACGGGTAAAAATACGGGGAAAAGAGGGACGCAAGCAGTTTCACCCATTAGCCTCCTTTATTTACCTTGGCTCTTGTCGGCACCAGCTAATTGCCTTCGGCTCAACCCCAAAGCACGGCTGCTAGCCATCGTAGACTACGTACCCAGTAGCTGCCTTGTCACGAGGGTTGGGGGAGGGCAGCCGCAGTATCCGACGCCGCCAGCGCCTCGGGTGCCAGTGGGATACCAGTGTGGCGCGCGCCGCGCATTGACGGCGGCACTATGGAGAAGTCGATAGCTTACCATGGGCTAGTTTAGACGTTTTTCTAGTTACTCCCTGACCCAAATATCCTCCACCAACTGACCACCTTTCATCTAGCGAACAGTCCCCACTCTGCCAAGCTCCAATGCAGAAGGCGATAAGGTCGGAAATGTAGATCCCGGGATTCGCCGGGCTCGAGGGCTCAGCAATAAAGACCGATCGGCCATCGCGAAGCGGTCGGTCCGGCCGGGGCAAAAGGGATGCCTAAAGGGATGCCTATCTGGTATTCTTCAGGCCTCGTGGGCACAATAGATGGCTCCCTGGATATACCCTCAAGCGGCCAAAAAGTTCTGCCCTTTGATCTCTCAGTGCTTGCTGCGCTCGCTCGGTGCGCTTGCTCGGTGCGCTCGCCTACTCATCACCTATCAAAATCGCCTACTTTCCATTAATAAATACTACTGAAACTTCCACGAAGGCCCCTCGTAGTTGGCATAGCACCGGAACTCGTTGCTCAGCCCGTTCGCGTGCTCGGGGTAAAAGGTTGTCATTTGTGTCTTCAGGTACACCTTGGGCACCAGCTCGTTCATGCGCTCACCAGTCGCCAGCACAATCCGGCCCTCAGGCTTGAGCAACCACCGAGCAGTCAGCGCCGCTTTGGTCTGGCAGTCAGGCTCCAGAAATGGCGGGTCAATCATAATGCGGTCAAACTGGCCCTTGAGTTCGGCAGCAAGCTTGACAGGGTGATTGTAGTCGTAAAACACAAAGTTTTCGCCCGCCAGTGCCTTGAAGCGATTGTCAAATTCAAGCAGGTACACATTGGCCATTTGCTCAGGAGTCGCCCCGAGCCGCAGCATCGCCGCATATGTCGACGGTGCCGAGACAATGGCAATCTTAGTATCTGCAGAAGCATTCTCAAGCATCTCGCGAGCAAAAGTCTCGGCAGTTTCGTCAGAGTACCAAAACTGCGACAGCTGCCAGTCCTCCTGGAATAGATCCATCGTCTTGCGAGCGTCGTAATCAGCCTCGGCCTGCGCCGAAAGTTCCTCAAACTTTTTTGTACGCTCGTCTTGCTCCTGGGTAAACTCTTGCAGAGCTGCCAGTGTGCTGGCGGACAAGGTCAGGTCATCCTCGCTGTCGCTCATCTTTGTTGGCCCGAAATTTCAGCCAATTTTTTATTTTTATTTTTGCTATCTGCAGGGTCCACCGCCGGCACAGCCGTTCGACGGGCATGCCCCCCAACCCCACACAAGTGTCGATATTGATATATATAGTGATTGTCTACGGCCATATACTACTGGCTCAAAACATTCTTAAGCTCACCACCCTGTGATTCCACCACGTCGGATCCGGAAGAAAGTAGCATGGCTGCAAGCTTGTGGTTAATTTGGTCCAGCTCGCCGGCGTCTACATGAACGTGGCGAGCCCGTGACACGGCGAGGCCAACAGCCTTGCAAACCTTGCTGGCATTCAGCAGCACGGCGTCCTTGCCAGTGCCAGTTGCCGGCATGAGATCCTGCATTTTGGCAGTGAGCATTTCCAGACAGTTGTGCGTGGACTCCACCGTCGGCTTTAGGGCCTTCTGTAGCAACTTGACTGACACACCGTCAGGTTCTGGGACAGCGGCTAGAGCATGCCTCAGCTCGGAAAAGGCCAGGCTGAGAGCAGTTAGCGAGGTGATTTCTTCGTCGGCTCCCGCCAAGCCTTCAATCGTGCTGACAGCCTTATTCACCACCACAACGTAGCGATTAGAGAGACTCCGTGAGACCGGTTCGGTCAGATCAAGATCTCTCTCTTCAATAATAATTGCAGCAGATACTAGAGAGGCAGCCAATAAAAACCACAACCGGAGATGCATCATTTGGACAAAAAACAAGTCGAGCTGCACTCATCTTATACTAGCTGCCACTTGAAAAATTAGAGTTTGATAATCACACGAAAATCCCCAGCAAGATGACAAGCAGAATTATAACCAGAATCATGAGCAGACAAAAACATCTACCGCGAGCGTTCTTCTGGTACCGTGCAGCCCTTGTGAGCTCAGTTGATGCTCCTTGAACGTTGCGCGCCACGTTATAAATGTTGGCCTCGATATTGTCGATTAAACCGCCCTGTTCCTGAACAATAGTCGACAGGTCCGTGAATATTTCATTCAGCTCTTGAATGCCATCCTCGATACCTTGAATTTCAAGCTCACGCTCCTGAATCAGGGCTTGCTGGTCTGCCCACTCCTGAGAAGCGTCTTCCTGCTGAAGCTGCTGCTGTGACTCGTACCGAGGTTCCTCGAGATCAAGCAGATCCGGGCCGCCATTAGCTCTACCATTTGACTCGCCGACAGCCTCAAAGGCTCGGTTTTCGGCCAAAGCAACTGCATGGCGCTGACGGGCTGCCAGCTCCTTCTGCACATCCTGAAGCTCTCTCAGAGCCGAGGTGAACTCTCTCTGCAGCTTTTGCTGGGTGAACTTTTGTGCAGGCGTAACATCCCGCTGCGACTCGAGCCTTTTGAAGGCTGTCGTGGCTTCTTTGGCGACCGATCTTGTGCGGTCCGCGAGAGATGTGGCACTGGCAAAATCACCGCTGTTTGTGAACTGCTCCAATCGGACAAGAGACGAGCCGATCTCCTGCACATAGCGGGAAACCTCGTCAGCGAGTTCCTGGAACTCAACATTATCCGAGTATGTGGTGGGGAGGTCTAGGGACACGTCGTCAGAGTACATGGGCATGGTGCAACCTTCGAGCAGAATGGAGGAAACAGGGAATGCAAATAAATAGGGTTTGTAGTGTGCAGAGATTGGAGGATGCGATAACGATGCGAGTGGCAGGTGGAAGGGGGGAGGCTTCGCCTTTGCCTCCGCGGTGAGGCTGGGACAGACACAGCCGTGCAAGCGGAGATGAGCGAGGAGGTCTGTCCGTGAGGGAGGGAGAGTTTGGAGGTGAGGGAATTCTGGGAGAGTGAGAGGCAAGAGCAGAACTCTTTTATGTGACCTTGATGTGTGTTCAAACCAGATGGCGGCTCTGATTTTCCGATTTTCAAATGTGAGACCTTTGGGCTGCCCAGATCCTGCCCCAGCGCCCCGCACTGGCGCACGACTCACTGGCTCCATGACATGGGGTGCATCATCGATTAGTAAGGCTGTGATAAGTACAGCAGAATCTGACTGGTATACCAGAGAGGCGGAGTGACATGTCAGCTTGAGAACATAGGGGGACAATCTAGCGGGGTGATGTAGCGGAATACCAGGCTGGAGATCCTTGGCAACGAGACTCCTCCAAATAGCATTTGTGGCGTACGCCACAAAAGACCCACTGGAGCCTGCAAAACTCAGACTCCTACCACCATGTCGACGCTCTGTCTCGCACGACTACAGGAAGAGAGAAAACAGTGGCGCAAGGACCATCCCTTTGGCTTCTACGCTAAGCCCAACAAAAAGGATGATGGAACGCTGGATCTCATGACCTGGAAAATGGGCATCCCTGGCAAGGCAAACACGCTGTGGAATGGCGGTGTTTTCCCAGTCACCATCCAGTTCACAGCCGAGTATCCGGCCAAGCCTCCAAAGTGCCGGTTTGATGCCGGCTTTTGGCATCCAAACGTGTATCCTTCGGGCACAGTGTGTCTGTCCATCTTGAACGAGGACGAGCACTGGCGCCCAGCCCTCACAATGAAGCAGATCGCGCTCGGCATCCAGGAGCTTTTGGAGACACCCAATCCAGAGTCTCCGGCCCAGCTAGATGCTTACAATGCTTTTATGAAAGACAAGCCTTTGTACGAGAGAAAGGTGAAGGAGCAGGCGAGGAAGTACGCATCGGCGGGATAGCGCAGACCTGTAGTATATAATCAACTAATGCGACTACGGACATGCTTTGAGGATATGACACAGCCAAGATTGACGATATGATACAACTGAGATTCTAGATGACTACGATGCAATGCTATTTGGTGACAGTGGCTGGCGGCTCCGGTTTCGGAGCAGGCGCGGTAACTGGCGGAGGTGGAGGCCGGGCTTGTGGTGGGGGAGGAGCAGGGGCACGAGCAGGTGGAGGGGGAGGAGGGGCACGAACGGCTGGAGGGGGAGGAGGCACAGGAACAGCAGCGGATGGAGGAGGGGGTGGGTTCACAGCCAAGGTCTCCACCAAGACTGCTTCTGCCCCATCTTCCACCCCCTCTCCCTGTTGCCTTTGCTTCTCGTTCTGCTCCTTCTCTCTCTGCTCCTCTACCTCTTTCTGCTCCTCCTCCTCCTCCTCCTCCTCCTCTCCATCGCTCTCATCAAAGATGGCCAAATCTGCCGAAACATCACCCCTGGCAAGCTCCTCCCGTACATAGTCCAGCAAATCGCGAACCAGCCTCTCAGCCTCTTCCATCTGCGCGCCATTCCAGCCCCACAACAACACCCACATGGCCCGTCCCTTGTTCATCTTGACAGCCATGAAGCAGTCAGTTGTATCCTGGATATGCGTCACATTGACATTGTCTTTGCCAAGAATAAGCTCGTGGGCTCGGCTCATGTGCTCGACCGCCACATTGACGTCAATCACCACGTCAATGCGTCGTGTAGTTGCCGGCTCGGCCGCCTCCAGCAGCTTACCTTCTGCCCTGAGGCGGCGCTCATCAGCCAGTTGGCCCAGATCTTGGTTAATAATATCCCTGACCATGAGCTCTGCATCCTTAACGGCCCTTTCTGTGCCCTCAATGTAAACGTGGAGCAGGGGTTCCTTAGATCGCTCTGCCAGCTTCTCGTCGGGGTAGTACTTGCCACGGGTCTCAACCCGCGCTCCCGAGTCTGCTGCTATCTTTTGCTGTGTTTTGACATTGGTTAATAAATATTTGTTTCGCAAGTGGTTGATTAGAATGGTGCGAGAATGAGTCGAGGGCTCTTGCGCTACCGGTTCAGGTGTTTGCGAGCGAGACGGCGGTTCTGGAGTTTGCGAGCTCTCCTTAAGTTTCTTCTTGAGAGCTAGACGAGCAAGAATAGCCGCCTTCTTGTCTTCTACCAGGCGCTGGCGCTCTTCCTGGGAGGCTATATCTGAAGGAGTGGAGTCATTTTCTGGGTGAGTATTGGCACGAGATTTCTTCGCGGGCGAGTTGCCCTTGGAATGGTTATGAATGCTCCTTCTTTTGGAGCTTGCCTCTACCATGGGACTGTTCTGGGCTCTCCAGGTCTGATTTAACAGAGTGGATGTGGAAAGGCGAGGTTGGGTGGGGGGTGAAATTTGGTGAAATTTGGCGATACTGGGAACTATTTTTTTTGACAGCTGAGATGCATGAGATGAGGCAGGCGGGGTAGTTTGGCTAATAGGGGCTAACAAGACCATGATCAATATAATTGGATTGGAAATACAGTTCGGCCATATCTCAGCCATATTTCTCCTACAAATCTAGCCTGTTACGGCCTCCAGATCTAGAGCCCTGCTTATCTCAGCTGCCAGGATCCGAGTGCGATAAGCAGAAGCTAGTATGCAACTAGAGCGGGTCGCACTCAGCATGTTGCCAGGCAAAGCCAGTGTGATGATTACTGATCTTAAACAAGTTTCTAGAATCATCCTGGAAGTAACCTGAAGTCACCAGTGGTGCCACCGATAGCGCCTATCATTATTTGTTCTTCTCCGGGAAACCCGATTGGGTGTGGGGGGCTCACCTACTGGCCTCACTGAGCGCCCAACCGGCTCTGAGAAATATAATTCAAGGACGAGCCCTGGTCACCAAAGACCTGTCCTGGTCTGCTGGCAAAAACAACCAGAAATTGGCCCGAAGACGCCGTCATGCCCACCATGTAGCACCGTCCCTCGCTGCTGCTTTTCCACACGGTCCCAACAGCCACGCTGAGCCCCACTGGGCCCAGTCACTGGAGAGAGAGCCATTGCCGGCCACAATGGGCCACTAACCTTCTCCCAGGGGCACCCTCGACCCATCGCCACTACCATATATTTCACCAGCGTATCCAACACAGCCCCACGCTTTCGCCTCCAACGGAATCAGACGTCAACTGTCTATTTTGGCCAGCTGCCATGATACGCTTGCACTGCAATCATGTCAACATCTACATGATACCCCCGCTGAAAAGCACCGCTGGCTACCGCGCCAAGGACTGGGACACGGAAAAACCGTTTTGGCACGGCAAGTTGGAGATTGTTGAGGACGTGGAGAAGCAGACGTGCCAGGTGGTGCTTTCAGACCCGGTTTCCGGCGAGCTGTTTGCCAAGGCTCCATACTCCAAGGATGGCAAGGGTGTCACGCCAGTGCTGGACTCCTCGCGCTACTTTGCCATCAGAGTGCTGTCGGACGACGGACAGGCCGCCGTACTGGGGCTCGGGTTCTTGGATCAGGACTCCTCGTACGATTTCAAGGTGGAGCTCCAGGAGTTCCAGAAACAGTTCAAGGAGCGGCCGGGAATTGCGGTGACGCGCGACTTTTCGTTGGCCCAATCAACCGACGAGAAGGACGAGGAGGAAGAGATTCCGGCGAGTTTCTCGCTACTTCCGCCGCCATCGGCTCGTTCTGTGCGGGAGCAGGCTGCTGGCCCTGCGGCTGACGACACTGACAGCGGGTTTGACGACGATTTTGACGATTTTGGCGAGTTCCATGGCTAGCAGCTGCCTTTCCCTCGCACCTTTCTGTAGCACTCAAATTGGCCCAGCTGAAAAAAACCAATGCATCATCTATTCTTATTGACTAAGACAGACTCGATCGAGGCTCAATAAGCTCAATTGAGTACAATCTCTCCTTCGTTTCCCTGTTGCTGGATCTCGCTAATCTGCAATGATCCGGCCCTCTACTCACCACTGCTCTATCGGACCCCGAGCCCTGCGGCCGCACGGCTGTGTCGGGGACCCCCAAAATCAGCGGCCGTTGCCCGATAAAGGCGGCTTGATTGGAAGCAACGTCGTGGGCGCCGTGCAGCCGGCTAACTTGCCCCAAAAAGGGAGTTACATTATAGAATGTAGGATAATGGATTATTACTGGTGACTACCAGTGACGAGGCAGAGACAGAGATCTACAGTCACAGACAGGACAGGAGCGGTTATATAAATCGCTGACCAATCACAACCCGCTGTAAGATGATCCGCCCGCCTTGCCAAGACCTACTCCACTCCTTTTAGCGCTTTTGTAGTCATTCTCACCATTATGTCCGCTTGAGTCATAGCCTGTTTCGGTAAGTCGCATAATAGGTGGAGGTGCCGTTTGTTGGAGCTCTTGGCGGACTTTACGGACCTGTCAAATACATATTTTTCATCAACCGGTCATACCCATATTTAGCCACTTGTTACTATAAAACTAGCCGCTACAGTCATGTCCATGTTCACTCTAGAAAGCATGTCCTTTCCGCGCTCGGCGTCCCCGCCAGATCCCCGGAATCGAAACGCCTGGCTCGAATCGCTGGAGAACAACAACGATGCACCGCTGCCAGGCTACGAAGAAGACCATTTCACTGCCAAAGATCGTCGCAAAAAGCATCAGCTCGTCACTTCCATCAAGATCCAGGTGCCCCAGCGCGCTTACGACATTGGCGAATCGATCGTCGGTCAAGTCAAGATCCGGCCCCACAAGGACCTTACCTTTGAGGATGCAACTGTGCGGCTTGTGCTGGTCGAACGGGCTGATGGCTTTGTTAGTCAAGAGTTTGCTAAGCGCACCGTGGTGCTCGGCAAGTACAACCACTTCGAACCTCGGTCGCAGTTCATGGCTGGCAAGGAGTACGAGATGACATTCCGGCTCGATATCCCTACTCGTTTGAAAGCCTGCTCGCATACCTCAATGATGTTGCATGACTTGCTGCCGCCGTCCGCTCCTTGTGCTCACTACTATGTCTCGTTCAGCACAGAGCATGCGCCAGTGACCATCACACCGTCTTACTCCGTCGCTGAAGAATTCGCAAAATTGTACCGCTCACCCGTCCGTACGAGCCAGGAAATTCGAACTTTGCTTCGTAAGCGCGGCGTTGCTCGTATGGAAATTGGCGGCATTGTAGAGCTCGAGAAGGGAGAGAAGACAGTAGATCTGCCCATTTCCTTCATGTATCAGAGCAAAGACTCCAATCCGCCACTAATAACGGAAATGTCGGCGACATTGCGCTGTTTTCATCTCTGCTGCTCACTGCCCACTGAGGGCTATCTAACTCACAAGCGTCGTGAGGCTCGCATTCGGAATACTGATACATTTCCGGTGGCAGTGACATTGAATGACCCAATCTGGCGTATCAGAGAGGGAATTTACACCTGTGAGCTGGCTGTGCGGTGTCATGGGTTGCCAATGAACTTGGTACCTTCGTACTCAACATGCTACAGCGGAGCCGAAACGGAGCTGGAGATAACAGCAACTGTAGGCGCAAAAATGACCTTGCGTGTACCAGTTGTGGTGTCGAATGTGCCAAACATTTAAGGCCAGTCCTTGTTATAATCGAGACTTATTCTCCCCTAGAACTCGCATCTAGCATACCTGTATTTATCAAAAGTATCCTGATCTCAACTATTTTACATGCTTGGGCCTACAAAGGCGTGAAAATAATGTTGTCAATAATGCGCGTAGTCTTTTGGCTGCCAGCTTCGTTCGGCACACGGCAGGCTGCGCTGAGGATCGCGCCCTTTGTCGGGTCAACTTGTGTCACACGACCCAAATCCTCGCTGTCGGTGATCTCAATGTACTCAATTTCAAAGGCCTCATCTATGACTTGGCGGATAACAGACAAAATCTTCTCCACATCGAAATTTCCCGACAAATATTGTTGCTCGCCCGCGCATAAGGCCTTGTAGAGAATTGCGGCCTTTTCTAACATTTCTGGCGACAGATAGGCATTTCGAGAGCTCATTGCGAGCCCACTTGGCTCGCGCACAGTGGGCACAATCTTCACATGAACTGGAATTAGCAGATCCTTCACCATGCGTCGGATCACAACAGACTGTTGTACATCCTTTTGTCCAAAGTAAGCTTTGTCAGGAAGCAGAGCGTTGAAGAGTTTGGTTACAACAGTAGCCACACCCTGAAAGAACTGCGGTCTGACAGCACCCTCGAGCTGCTCTGACAGACCAACAACCTTTACAAATGCTCCACGCTGCTCATCCTTATTCGTGGTGATTCCAGATGGATACATTTCATCCACGGTAGGCGCGAAGACCGTGATATTGTCACTCTCTAGACTGGAAAGGACGGCGATATCGTGATCCCAGGTTCGCGGGTAGGAAGACAGATCCTCAGTAGGAGCAAATTGAGCAGGGTTCACAAAAATGGAAACCACAGTCTCTTTGTTTTCTTTGAGCGATTCACGCACAAGTGTGAGATGGCCATTGTGCAGTGCGCCCATAGTCGGCACCATGCCGACAGAGCGATCGTGTTTCAGACACTCGAGGCGCCAGGCACGAAGCTCCTGGACCGAGCGCAGTACCGCAATGTTTCTGGTCATTGCTCGAGGCGATGTACGAACAGCAGCGGCAGAAGAGAACCTGCTACCGAAAACTCCTGACCGAGGTACTATACCCCAGCTTAAAAATTTCAGCTTAGTCAGCCCAGACTGGGTCTGCATGTGAATAGTCTCCAGCCGACGTTGGGAGAATGGAAGTGGCGAGAGAAATTTTGTGCCGGCAACTGCGGGGACAAAACCTGGGGGTCTACGAAGAGAAGGCGGGGGAAGCTAAATATGCCTGGTGTTTGGAACAGACAAGAGAGCAGTATGTTAGGCAGGCGGCGCTGTGCCTTTTAGTCAAGTTCAGAGTGCTTATGGTAGTACTGACGACTGGGGGCTGGCAGGCGAGCGAACTGGGGAGTGGGGTTGTTGAAATGAGCCACTACGGTAGAGGCACTTAGTGACTAAAGGGATGTAGTCACGCGTTGGGAGAAAGTGCCGTACGCTGCTGGGGCCTGTGTTGTGCTGCAGCGAAGCTGCGGCTAATAAGCTAGTGGGCGTTGTGACTATTTGGACAATATTAGCCACTATTCAGAGATGCCCTGGAAGTAGCTGATAGGAGGAAAGCTTAACAGGCCGCTGGAGCTCTTAGCATTGAAGCCAAGAACAGAACTATAGGGGGAAAATAAAGAATTCAAATCAAGAAACACGAGCTCCTTTGCTTTTTCTGTCAACTCCCGCAAGCAACCCTCTCCGTTAGTCACTTAAAGTATACAGTCCTTACTCCATCTCCCAGTACGCGCTCGCGATTCACGCTTTCAAAACACCACAAAACACCCAAAACCAACTCTCCAACGTCACTCCGCCCAGTCAATGGCCGGTTTGAACAAACCAGCATCCCGCGCACACAACTCCATAGGTCCCACGGACGCTGTGCGCCCCAACGAATCAGCGAAATCCCGTCCTGAAGCGCCCAGAAAGCCGGCCATGGCAACGCGCACGTCCCAAACAGTCCCGAGAGGCAGGGAAGTCGCTAGTGGCAATGGGATTGTCTCAACCTCCTCATCTGCAGGCCCAGTAGGCTCAGCCCGCGGCAAAGCCCATCAACAGAAACAGATTCAGCAGCTCTACGACTTTCTGCAACGGCACGGATACAAGCAAAAGACAAGTCACGAGCTGTCGCTGCAACTCCTCAGATCGCCCACCAAGCGTGATTTTATCAGCATTTTCAAATTTATCTACTCTCTGGTCGACCCCCATCACGTTTGGGGCCAAAGGGCCATTGAGAATGAGGTGTTTCATATTCTGCGACTGTTGCAGTACCCACAGCTCGACAATCTGAACCGATCACAGCTGCCTGGCGTCGGTGGCCAGTTCTGGCCTCAATTTTTGACTATGCTGACCTGGCTCTCCGAGTTTGCTTCAGCCATGGCTCTCTGGGAGGACGACTTTGCTTCCGGAACAGAGTTTCGCCTTGGCACCATCTTTTTTGAGTACATGGCTTCGGCTTACGGCAGCTACCTGAGCGACAATAGTACAAACTTTGCAGCGCAGCAGGAAATCCTGGAGCGCGAGTTTGAGGTGCTACAGGAGGGCATGGCCCAGGAAATACGTCTTATTAACCGTAAGAGCGCCGACTTGCAGGAGGATCACGTGGATATGGCTCGTTCTCGAGCCGTCTCACAGGAATTATTTCAGCGCCACGAGGCTTTAAAAGAAGATGTCGAAAAAATGCAGGCATTTGTGGACGATGTGTCGCGGCGGCGTATCAAGTGGGATCAGACTTTGCAACGGCTGCGCGCAGAGAAATTGGATTATAGTGCTCTGTACCAGCAAGCCAAGTTGGAGGATGAACGGCTTTCGGCCATCATGGATGAACACGATATCACCGTCACTGCGATCGACCGTCTACGCAGCGAAAAAGAGCACTTAGTGAAGCAAAAGGCCTCTTTACAGCAGCAGCTGGAAAAAGCTCTTGAGGGTCTCCGGGCTCTTGAAAATACGGCCGATGAAAAGTACGCTGAGCTAGAAGCTCAGCGAGAAGCATATTATTCAGGGCTGCAAGCACTCGAGCTGCCCTGCGACGACTACTACGGCAATATTCAATTTGAAGTTCGTCTCGATCGACCTCTCGCGCTGGAAAACTTGGGCAAGGACGTCCACGCTTTACTACCGACGGTTTCTTTTGCTGATGAGATTGAGCCGGCCATGAAGTTCTACGCAACATCTCTGCGGGATAATATTAAACAAGTTGAGCGAGAAATCCAACGCACACAAGACATCGCAGCGCAGCTAAATGCCGAAAGCACGAAAATTGTAGCTGATGTCGAGTCTGCACGTTCGACCAACGCGCTTACCGAAAATTCCCACGAGCGTGAGTTGCAGCGACTTAATCAGAAGCTTGCAGAAGCGCGTAATAGGGAGAAGCAGCTGGCTTTGGAAGTCGAAGCTCAAACGTCTAGCCTGTCTGAGCGTGAGGTCTCAAGTGGGGCTCAGCCCTTAGACCAGGTGGACAAGATGCTGGAGATCAAGCGACAGGAAATTGCCGCCAAGCGCGCCCAAGCTTGTGAGGATCTGCATATATTTGCTTCCAAGATTGTAGATTTCAAGCTTCATATCCAAAACGTTCTCGAGGAACTGGACAATAGAGCGGTTAAGGCACTTGAAGATCTCTCTGGCTTGAAAGCATAGTCTCCCTTACGTTCTACATGTCAAGTTTGAGTTGACGATTATTTATTCCATCATAATGTACACTATTGGGTTTGGGTTGATGTTTATCTAATTCCTCGCCAAAAAGATTCTCACTCGGGCGTCCATGAACGCCGAGGTTACTTTGAAAAAATAGAACCTATCTTTCCCATAATAATTTTTTGCCCTCCATTACTTTGCTGTGTGCGCCTGCTCTCCACTCGAGTTGCACTGAGCATCATTAATTATCCCCCAATCTTAAATGGTTAACTTTTCTACCAACCATGACAGATGAACAGCAGAAGCTGTCAAAAATAATAGAGAAACTAGGATCAATTCCTGGAAGAGTCTCTTTACAAAACATCAAACGGCTTGCTGGGCAACATCGGTTTGAAATTTTCGAGGAGGAGCCAAATGAGGAAGGAATTCATCGCGTATCGCTAGGAGGATCGCTGGTGCTGATTGATATCGACCTCGATGCTAGAGAAAGTGTAAAGGCAGTATACCTGTCACATGCTCAGATGCAGTCGCAATCTGAACTTCTTTCCAAAACCGGTCTTGCTGAAAAGAACCTGCTGATGGCGTTGCAAGAATCAACTCTGGATAAGTTTGAAAAACTCCTGAGCTCACTAGCTAGCTGGGATCGACTAAGTGTGGGCTCAGTGGACTGTTTCAAAGCATTGGACAAACTTGCTGTTGCTTTGGATTTGATTTCCAAGAAGACTGGGGATTCAGATGTAAACCATGCTTTTGGTGAACTACAGCTCAACTCAAATGGTCATATTGGACTGGGAATTGAATATTATAAGTCTCAGAGTGTTGACTACAGCATAAACTTTGGTTTTCGCGCTATTGAGAGTGCGAAAGACTCTAAATATCGGGTGCGGGAGGTTGCGGATTGGCTCTCTTCATCCTTTACAGTTGACGAGGCTACCAAAACTGTCCAAGGTTGGAAGGATAGCACGGAATTCTCTAACCGTGCAGAATATTTATTGCAATTGGACCCGCCTATTGTGGCCCCATTGTCTATGGCCAAGAGCTGGGCGGCTGAATACGCTTCAGGTGTTGTGGGATTCAACGGCAGTGCCAGTGGTTCATTGAGCGCAAAAAATTATCAGAGATGCATTTACCTGCCTGACGGCACTACTTTTGAGCTTACTTGTGAGTGCTCTGAGCTGCTGCCTGATGACCTGGTTCTTGTAACGGCCGTTCCACTAGCCCATCCTCAGGAAATTCCGGGTATATTAAGTCATCTTCGCAAGCTTGTCAGACTCAACGAGCTCTGGAACAGCGTAGCACATGTGAGCTTCAAGGTCAAAGAAAAATCTGATCAAGAAGATTTGTTACTTGCAGACCTTCTTCTTGACGAAGCAGCAGTCGATGACAACACTCCTCGACCACCATCGATTGTCCTCGAAAATGAAATGGAAGAGCTTTGTTTGAAAGTCTCCATTTTTATGATGGCTCCAATCAAAATTTCTGTCTCGGACTTTTTGGGAAAATGTTCGTTATCAGTGGAATGCTCGGATGTTTCTCTTGGGCAGAAAACTTCGGTCGCACTAGAGGAGACCAATGATTTGGGAATTGTCATTGCAATGCTATTGGGCAAGCCCGAAGTGCAAGTTAAAGATGAAGCTATGGACCTTGAGTAAGTGTTGTACTTTCAAAAGTGATGCGTGTGAAATCTTTGTAGAAGTATACATCATGTTTTTTACCGATTTGAGAAGATCGGAGGCTCTACTTCATTATCTAAAGGACTAAAGCTTCTATATTTTGTCCGGTCTCTCACGTGGTTATTTTGATAAGGGCATGTACGGATAGCAATGTGCACACTTGTCTAGTGCATGGGAGCCTTCGTGTTCGTGTGCATGTTCTTGTCCATATTCGTGCACATGCGGCATGGTGTGCACGAGCGTTATGGGCGTGAATAAGGTCAGAGTGGTCAGAGTGCACACGGTAGTGTTGCGCTAAATTGCCAAGTACAGGCGAGATTGAAAAGAAAATGTGCATACACTGCAATGCAGAAAGGTTGCGTAACTGCAAGGAGCTGCGAAGCACGAACTTCCGAAGGAATGCAGGGGAAATTGATACACGATTATGACACGAGCCAGGTTGAATGTGCAATGAGTCGTGGTGCTATTGAGTACGTTGGCAAAAAGTAGGCATCGAAAATTGGCTTTCATCAGTTCATTTCTCTAAATGCATCAATTGAACTACTCCCTAATCGGGAATCTCAGCATATTGAAGCTCAAAATGGAGGTGCGGAAGCATGCAGCGTCTCGAGTGACCCACTCAGCCCCTTGCTTGTGGTGTCTATGTGCGCAGTATTGTCTTGCAGTTAAATGGATGTGTCTCTGACTTCTGCGCGGTAGAACGCTGCAATAGAAGCCAGAAAGCTTCTAGCAATCTCCAACTGCTTTATCTATGACAGTTCATCATATTATGAGGTGTTTTTTGCAGCGTTGATATCGTGCTACCTGAGAAATGGGACACCCAATCGTGTGACCTTGAAGACCGTGACATCGATTTGATACTTGATAACATGAGCAGAGGTGGCTTATTCAGGTTCAGTTATACGTTATTGGACAATAGTGAGCAAGAATGCCTCAAGTTTGCCTGAGAAACAATTTGTGGGCTAGCTGTGGGCGCGGAGACGCAGGATTATTTTGAACAGGGAATCGCATAATAGGGATTTTTCCAGAACTTGAAATAGGTCTGCAGTGGCACATCCGTCTGCATGGGAAGTTTTCGATTGCCGAGTTACAAAGTTAGCGAGTTGATGATGACCACGGTGCTTTGTCGAGAGCGTCTACAGAAGTGGAGCTGTTATGATTCCTGTGACGGTGAACCCCAACTGTGCATATCGGAAGAAAGAAATAAAGTCAAAGCTCATAGAGTGTCAACTGCTTGCAGCTGGGGATTGTAGCTTTATGTAGAGTGGCAGCTCAGGCCAATAACTATACCCTGGCCGGCCAGTAACGCAATATAACCTCTCTTTCTAGTATAAATTCTGCTGTCTGAGCCATGTTTCAGTCTCTCGGATGCCTCCGTGCCGTTAACAAAAAGAATAACTGACCCGCCCTGAGGGATTTTGGGGTATCCACATCGAGGGAGACTGCTGCAGCTGTACAGCCGAGCCTACCCGGGTGGAATGATAACGGAACTGGAGTTTTATTTCAGTTTTATATATGAATTTGGCTGCTACCGGGCATATCTCGTTTATTTAATCGTTTCTTCACGTGCTTTGTCTGCATATCCCATGTGGGACGGGCATTAGCAGTGCTGAATAAGGGTATCGTCCTCCAAGATTGAAGGGGCACGTTGAGAGATTGAACCAATCCAAAAAGACAAGATGGAAAGCAGGTATTTCATTGCTGAGTTTTATATCTTGAATCTTATCCTCTTCTAGGTGGCGATGCTCACCTCGGCTTGTGTGGCGTTGCCGCCAACGGCCCGAGCGGCTTCTGCCCCAGCGTCTGCTCAGCCAATGCTTGCGTTTAGCAAAAAAAATAAGAAGGACAAGTTACAGCCAGAGTTTGCCGTCAATGCTGCCGAGAACTGGTCTTACCGCTGGACACCGCCCTCATGTTCAAAATAGGCAGGTGCAATGCGACTCACAGGTCGCCCAAACTTTGTCTCATTGCAGGCGTGAGATCACCCCAAATTTAGGCCCTCACATGGGGTAGCGCACCTTGGCGAATTATAGCTGGCTATAGATGCCTGTGATCCCATTTAGCCAAACGCGGCAGACGCCTCATGGAACGGTTTTGAATGATTAAAGAGTCAGGGTGGTAAACTGATTGACACGAAGCTGAGCATATGCTTCTCACTTATTCCAAGAGTACTGAGTTACTTCTGGCACCTAGCGCTGCTGCTATGCAGCTTTCTGCACACGCCTCCACAAAGAAAGAACGCAGCTGGGATTTAGATCAGGGAAAGGCTTGTTTGCAGGTTTTAGGGTCCATAGACACGTGCTTTATTATATGGTGATAGCTGTGATATATGTGAATCTTGAACAGCGGTATTTGGGGCCTTCTTTTGGGGCCAAGAGTCGGCCTGGTCTTGTTCCATACGTTCCCGAGCACATTTTGTGCTTTGCCTGATTCTCAAGGAGAACGAAATGCGTGCGATGAGAGAGGAACGGCTAGAGTCATAGCATTGCCGCTGTCAAGTTGCAATGAATAGAATAAGCGCTCTTTCATTCATATTTTTTTCAATATCTTGTTCCAGTTCTAACCTACCCCATTTCACCCCTCATCGCCTCCCCGGCCCTAAGCTGCAGCACAGGCCACCTCCCCCGCAACAGCCGCACAGGCTTGAATCTGTAGGACAGGGCCTCATTCGGAACTAGCAAACAGAGGATTATGTTAGCAGAAAAGGGTCGCAATAGAAAATTGACCATTTTGCCACTGCCTCAGCCGTTTCTTTGCCTTCTCCTTTCTTCTTTCATGTTTCCTTCCCACAGTCCGGCCGCCTCTCATTTACAAACCCTCGGTTCTACACCGGGTAACACGTTTCTAGTTTGCATATAAAAACCCTCACTCACCCTCATCACTGCAAGCGAAACAGGGCAACTAAAATACTCTCCGGGCTATTGTGGTGGCAAAATGTCCATGTCGGAGATGCTCTCGATGATGCGCAAGTCGCGGCCGCAAGGCTCTTCTGCTGCAGAGTCGTCGCTTGCTCCGTCCACCTCCGCCACTGCCAACAAATATTCGTCTAATAATCGCATGGCTGCTGCCAAAACCCTTTCACGGGAACCTGCATCTCAAAACACATTGCATACAAAAGCATCTGCGCCTCCAGTTGACGAGAGCCAAGCAGAGAAGGTGAGAAGGCTCAAGGAAGCACGGCAAAGGGAGCGCGAGGCGCAGGCACTCAAGGCTGGAAAACCACTTCCCAAAAAGTCGGCACCGAAGAAGTCGGCCGTGACATCGACCAAGGAGACGGCCAAGCCGGTTGCACAGGCCCAGCCACCGCAACCGACCAAAAAGAAGCTGAATTTTAGAGAAATCATGGCGCAAGCCAACAATGTGGATACCCGGAAGATGGAAATTTCACTCAAAGTTAAAAAGCCGCCCATTCCGGCGAGAAACGGAGGAGAAACTCAGCAGACTGTAGCCCGAGCTAACACTCCAGTCGTGCCGTCTAAGGCTCCCTCAGCAGATCGCCGGACTCGGCCACCATTGACAAGTGTTTCGCCATCACTAAAGAAAGCGGCCGAAAAGCCGCGCATCAATAATAGTAAGCCGCGGCCAATGGAGTTTGCAAAACCAATGCAATCAATCACTCAACGGCGTCAAGAGCTAGAACGCAGGAGAAAACGTCATGATAGTTTCTCTGATGAGGACGAATACGAGGACGATTTTGTTGTGGATGACGAGGAAGACGCTGGAGACTACCGGAGCGAGATTCAGCGCATGTTTAGTCGTGGTCGCCGTCGCCCGATTGCTTATTCTGATGATGAGTATGATTCTGCCGACGACATGGAGGCCACTGGGGCAGACATTTGGCAAGAAGAGCGCATCTCTGAGAAACAAGCCCGCCGTGAGGATTTGAAGGAAGAGGCGGAGCTTCAACGGTTAGCGGAAGAGAAGCGCCGCCGACTCAACAGATGAGGCCGCTGGCCGAAGGGTGCATGGCTTACCGGCTGGTTTTGCGGAGTCCGATCGGGGTCTGAACCGGCTGTTGCCTACCTTGGGCTTCCTGAAAGGGTTTCCTGAAAGGGTTTTCGTCCGCCATTGGTTGATTGACCTGCTGATAAAATTTTCGCTGGCTTATCAACTGGTGATAGGAAGTCTCCACAGATTCTGCCTACTATATGTAACGCATTTTCAGCTCTGTACTAAATATATTTATTCACTTAACCCGCCGACCCGATTTTCTCTTTATCACGTCACTAGTCCCGAGTCGGACCTAATGCATCCCGTTTAGGCAACTCGGGTCAACCCCGATAAAAAGATACAGATTAGAATGCGGCACCAGTATAAAAACCGTGCGCTGCCCTACGTCTCCCTATCAAGCAATGGGCAAAATCGAGCTTCCTATTCAGGAGAGCAATGCTGTTCAGCAGCCAAAATGTTCGGTCTACAAGAAAATCGCTAAGGCGGCCGCTTTGGCGACCGCAGCAACATGCCTTGTCGGATACGCAGCTCCGACAACTTTCTCCAGATCTCTGGTGAATCAGAAGCCAATCTTGGCCAGTGATGTTCTTGCTCAGGATCTTGAGGGTCTTTGCGTCCAGAGTCCTGTTGTGTACCCTCCAAATTACACTAACACCTCTCTCGATCTTTTCAAGACCGACGATTACAGAAAGAAGGCCCTCAAGAACTTTGCTGGAGCCATCAACATTCCCACTCAGTCATACGATGATCTGGGGGACGTTGGATCGGAACCAAGATTTGACATTTACAAAAAATTCCATGCTTACCTTGAAAGCACGTGGCCCGCTGTGTTCAACTTGGCCACCTACAAGCCCAACACTTACGGCCTTGTGCACATTTGGGAGGGCTCCGATCCTTCTCTCAAGCCAATTGTTCTCATGGCGCATCAGGATGTTGTTCCAGTGCTTCCTGACACTATTGATTTGTGGACTCATGAGCCCTGGAGTGGCTACTTTGATGGCGAGTTTGTTTGGGGCCGTGGAACTGTTGACTGCAAGAACACCCTAACTGCCATTTACGAGGCTGTGACAGTTCTTATTGAGAAGGGTTTCACTCCTAAACGTACTGTCATTCTCTCGTTTGGCTTTGATGAGGAGGTTGGCGGTTATCGCGGAGCCAAGGCCAATGCTGAGTTTCTCGAAGAAAAGTACGGCACTGATTATCCGTTCTTCTCCATTTTTGACGAAGGAATGGGCATGTCCAGAACTGGTTCCGTCAATATTGCCCCGCTCACCACTATGGAGAAGGGTATGATCTCTATCGCTGTCACTGTTCACACTTCCGGTGGCCACTCGTCGATGCCCCCGGATCACACTGCCATTGGAAAGCTTGCCCAGGTTATCACCAAGCTTGAAGACACCCCATTCCCTGCCGAACTTGACTCGGTCAACCCTATGCTTGAGTTTATGCAATGCTTGGCTGTAAACTCGAACACCATTTCCGACAAGTACAAGAGTGCTATTGCCAACGTTGAGAAAGATCCTGCTGCTAAAAAACTTGTGATTGATACAATGTCTGAAGACATTCTTCTCAAGTATCTCATTCGCACTTCTCAAGCGGTTGATATTATCAACGGCGGTCTCAAGATCAACGCTCTACCAGAGAAGGTTCAATTCCAGGTTAACCATCGCATCGATGTTCATTCCACTATGGACGAGACTATCAACAAGATTGTGAGCAACGTCAAGTCTGTTGCTGCACAATACGGCATGGCCATTAAGCTCAGAGGTGAATATGTTTTCGGCGATGAGACCTTTGATGGATATTTTGACGTTGAGCCAACTGTTGGTATGGACCCATCGCCGCGCACTGCAGCGACAGGCCCGGCATGGGAGCTTCTTGCTGGTACCGTTAGACATGTTTTTGAAGACTTTGGAGGTGTTTGGACTGAGGATTCCACTGGTGACGTCTCTGCTCCTGGCGAGACTGTTATTGTCACCCCCTCTATCATGTCTGGCAACACTGATACGAAACATTACTGGAACTTGTCTGAGAATATTTTCAGATATGGTCCTTTCCGCCCTGGTCATTTCTATGGCTTCCATACCGTTGACGAGCGCGTTTCCTTGGATGCCCATGTGGAGGCCATTGTGCTTTTCCATGAGTACATTCTGAGCTCCAGTGCCTAATTAGTTTATTTTATGTGGAAATACATTCATTTGAACTGGTCTTCTGTATGCTCCGTCACCTTCATCAGCTTCAACGAGCAGCTTTCGAGAGGTTGCGGTGATAAGCCTCACTGATCGATCAAGTACGCGGTTTATCCCTTGAACACGATACGCTTCACTCTCTCCATCATTATGGGATGTTGTTAACGGAACATCCTGCGCCCAGCTACCCTGTAAATCAAACACGCCATGCTCTTGGGGGTCATAAGTTGCCAGAAGCGGGACGTGTTGAATGATGTATCTGCCTTTGGTAGACCACCACCAAAGACGGACATTATCCAGGAACAATGGTGCCACTGGTTTTGCGTTTTCTCGGTTACAGAGCACATTGTCTTGACTGTGAGTACCAGGGCACTCATATAGATTTCCAACCCATCGTCCTGCATGCCTGAACGAAAGCCGTTTCTGAAACCAGTCAGGGTGCCTGGCCATGACAAAACATTTTGTGTCTTTTCTGGAATATGTACATATCTTTTCGCCCCAGACAAGGTCATAGCCAGGTCTCAAAGGCAAGAAGCCTTCCACACCGTCAGGAGAACTCTCCGTGCACTCGATAATTTTCAAGTGATGAAGAGGAGGAACGGTTGAAATGACTTGATGAGAAATGCGATAGCCAGTAAAAGAACTAAATCCCATATTCCAGGGATCGCACTCCTGGTGCCTACTGCCCAGTTCTAGTTCATACGGTCCGTCTACTTCCATGATGTCCTCAGCAAGAATTAGACCAAAAAACAGAGATATACAGAAGAGCATTATGATTTGACAGACTGCCAGTTCAAAGATCAAAGCTCCAAATTCCCCAATTGCGCCATTAGCTCAGACAGCCAAGGCCGTCTGGGCAATTTAACCTGGATCAGTTAGGCCCGCTAGTGGAGTAGCACCAAGAAACAAGGCAAAAATCATTATTAGGAAAAAAGATCAATGACCTCAGATTGTATATTGAGGGTAGTATTCTACGTTTTTCCATTTTAAGTGCATAATTCCAATTGTTTGCGCTTGCTGCCCGCAACCGAATCTTCTCTTTTTGCCCATCCAGTTTCACCCGATAAAGCCTTACCCCGGAACGTGACAAATCAACTCACCCAAGAACATTGTTCGAGTCCGACAAAGCAGGGCCCAGGTTATTTAACATTGTTTTTTTGAATACCTACTTGAATATTTTCTGTCTTTTCTCATGTTCAAGCAATTTGTAGGCTCTCTGAGGCTCCGTGTGGCCTCCCGACCTCTGGCAAGGGGCCTGTCTTTCTCCAGGGTCAATCGATCGTCTTATTACGACCTGTTTCCAAAGACATTTCCAAAGGGAATGCCTCCTAACTCTCCTTTTATTCCTGACAAATCAGCTTTGAAAAGGGAATACATTGAACTACAGTCGTCGCACCATCCGGACAAGGCTGATATAGGGGCTGATGACTCCCGTTCAGCCATTCTGAGTGTGGCGTACAAGACTCTTTTGGACCCACTCAAACGCGCTGAAATTATTCTCAAGGCAAACGGAATTGATGCGCTTGCAGAAAAGGATTCCATTGATACAGAGGATCTTCTAATGGATGTACTTATGGTGCGTGAAGCGATTGCTGATGCCGAGAGCGTTGAAGAGTTGCGACCAATTGAGGCTGAGAACCAGAGCAAGATTGAAGAGTGTGAGAAGGGCCTGGAGGCTGCCTTTGCTGCGTCAGATTACGCTGCCGCTAAAGAACACGCTATCAGATTGAGCTATTGGGATTCCATTGATCGCATGCTGAGAGATCGGCTATAGGTACCAGAGGCTCGAATGAACATGAATTGCGATCTTCCTTTTGTAAATAATTGCCAATCACCTTCTTCATCAGACAGGTGTCAAATGCAACTCTTTTTTTTTTCATTACTGTTGGTATGCAGGAAACGGCGGGCGGTGGCGCAACCTTGACTGCCGTTCACCGGGCATTCCACATGAGGCAACCGAGTCTGCATTTCTTTCGCTACATTAGCCTTAATTGTCGATCCCTGCGATAGGAAATTGCTTGCGTTTACCTCTGTTATGTCCCGCTAACTCTAAGCTCCGATCGCCAAGTAAAGTTTGATGAAGGTCTGAGATATTTAAGTGCCGCGCAAGCATTTACCGCAGCGAAACCTCATGCTCGGGAAGGTGTTGTTATTGACAGCGCTGTGGCTGCAGCTGGCCACAGCATCCTTCAACTTGTTTGGCAGTGGAGGTAAAAGCGGAGGTTCTGGAGGCTTCAACCCTCTCGGCTCCGTTCAAAACCTCTTTCACAAGAACGCTGCTAATAATATGAACCTTTGCAATACGATGAACATTGCAAATGATGACACTCCTGCTCAGCCTGACGACTGCTGGAAGTCCTGCTCGCAGATTACCAAAAACTGCATTGCCCCATGTATGTTGGGTGGTGACGGCGTAAAGGGTCAAAGCGGTCTTGGAACACTTGCATGCACTCTGTTGATTTCTGATAATGATCAGGCAAACGACTGTGTGGCTTGTAGTCGAGGAACCAACTTTTTGACTTCCAACATGTCCGATAATATGAGGGATCACCCCGAGGCTAAAGTTTTCAACTATTCTCCAAGAAATATGGCAAACATGGTCG
The DNA here is from genome assembly GCA_030561725.1 of Grinbergsozyma bentonensis. Lineage (NCBI taxonomy): Eukaryota > Fungi > Ascomycota > Dipodascomycetes > Dipodascales > Trichomonascaceae > Grinbergsozyma > Grinbergsozyma bentonensis. Next base: position 11,618 of record JAKTYB010000053.1, on the reverse strand, counting down.
AGAACTGCATTCTTCCGCTTATGGGATTGTGTGGAGGCTTGCCGGGTATAGGTGGAGGGGGTAAAGGAGACAATATTCCTGATTGTGGTCCTATCCACTACACAACGCATCCCGGGCCCAATTTCACTCCCTGCGTGTCATGTCACCCTTCAATCCTTACCCCGACTCCGACGACCTTTACCGTAACTGATAAGCCTGTTACCGTCACAGTTTCACAGTCAATTATGCAAACGATCACTCAACAGCTTGTCGAGACCGTCACACGGGAGACCTACAAAACTATTATCAAGCCATATGTGGTAACTGTTACAAAGCAAGGTCATGTGGAGTACTACACGTCCACCTACACTCAACTACTTCCTCAGTACATGCCTTATCCTGTCTACCCGCCACCACGACCACCACCTCATCATCACGATACCCTTTATGGTGTCACTGTGGTCACTCGTCCAGGCGAGCCTGGTCAAGTAACGAAGTCAAAGTACGTTCCTGGAAAAACTGTTCATCATTACAAGACAGTCACAAGAGAACATGGTACGACTGGCCTTGTAATTGTCACAGCGCAGCATCCTCAAGGTTGGCCTGGACCAGGAGGACCAGGGGGACACGGAGGAGGTGCTGGTGGAGCTGGTGGAGCTGGTGGGGGCGGTGCGTGGCAAGCGGGAGGTGGTGGCGGCGGTGGCACATGGCAAGAGGGAGGAGGTGGTTCGTGGCAAGCTGGCGGTGGAGGCGGGCCTGGTGGTCCACCAGGGGGACACGGAGGAGGTGCTGGTGGAGCTGGCGGCGGAGGCGCTTGGCAAGCTGGAGCTGGCGGTGGCTCTTGGCAAGCTGGAGGCGGTGGTGGTTCCTGGCAAGCTGGAGGCGGCGGAGGCGGCTCGTGGCACGTCGGCGGAGGTGGATCATGGCATGGTGGATCAGGACATGGTGGCACATGGGAAATGCAGGGTGGCAATGGTGGCACCTGGACCTGGGTAACACACGAGACTGTCATGGGACCTGGCAGGCCACATACACCAGGTTACGGGTTCCAGCCTGTTGGCGCCATCTATCCTATTTGGGGCCCTGGAGCTCCTGGATGGGCTCCAGGAAAGCCACCAAAGCACAACTTCCGCCCACCGAGCTGGAGCTCTAACAATGGGTTCTCAATGTGGGGACCTGGAGTCCCCGGATATAATCCCAGCATTCCTTGTGCACAAGGTTACATCTGTCCTAACTCTGACGGCTCAGTTCCTGACAAAGGATTTCCTATCTGGGGCCCAGGTAGTCCAAACTATGTTCCTGGTCGGCCTTGTCCGCCTGGATATTACTGGCTGTTGGACCCACCCTACAACTTTAATGGTCCGTTTAGCTATCCCGTCTGGCGCGAGGATGCCTGCGGCTACGCCCCGGGCAAAGCTCCACCACCTGGATACGTTTTGCCTGGATTTGAAGGTGAGGGTGGTAAAAAGGTTGACTGTGATAAGAATCATGTCCACGGCCCAGGCTGCTACAAGGTGTGAGCCTTCAAGTAGCATCAAATATCTAATTACATTGATTTCATGCAACATGAAGGAAAGGAACAATTTCCTTCGGCTGGCGAGTGCTGCCGTCTTTGAGAAGAACGGCCTTTTTACGCAAGGAAACAGCAAATTTGAGTGGTGACTCAACTGGGGAGCCTTCGAGCTGGAGATGTTGAGCTTTTACCATATCGTCAGAGCACATTATATATGCCCCAGAATCGGCAAGAAAGACATCACCTGGTTGAAGATCTGGGATAGCGGTATTCGGATCCGCTAGAGAGACATCGTAAAAAATAATCTTTTTTGGCCCCTTCTTGGTGTTAACGGTCGAATGGACTTGATTGAATGTGCGATAGACCGCGTGTACTACAGTCCGGGGAGTTGATTCAAGTTGAACGACTTTATCTTGGAGTGTAACTTTTTTTGCGAGAGAAAACCTGTACTTTGGAGTCAGCGGATGCGGGTTTTTGTAGTCCTCAGAAAGGAGTACGTTGACAAGCAGTTCTGCGCCTACCTGCCCCAACTTATGCGAGAGAGTGGCCAGGGTCTCATCGGGATCAATTGGCAGCGGCGGAGACTGGGCCAAAATTACCCCTCGGTCAAACTTAGTGGGATGGAGAGTTTGAACGGTTGCGCCGGTGGTTTTAAGCTGCTGAAGCAAAGCATGATGCAGAGGAGCGGCGCCGCTGAGGGCTGGTAACAGAGATGGGTGCACATTGAGCCCGCCATAACGACAAGTCTGGAGGAATTGCGCCGGTATGAGCTTTCCGTAGGACACGGCAATAGCAAGGTCGTATGAACCTCCCAATGCTATGATTTCAGCATTGGAATCTGCTCTGCGAACCGTTAAGTTATTTTCTCTGGCCCAAGTGGCTGTTGCGCAGTCTTTGAGAGTTTTTTGGCCACGACCAGCCAATTTTGGATGCCTGGTGATGAGTTCGAGGGAGTAATGCGGAAGTGGCCGAATCGCATTGGCGACTGCTTTGAGGGATTGTAGAGCAAAGTGGTCTGTGCCAAACAGAGCAAGCCTGGTTGGCGTTGCTGCTTTATGGATGAACCTGATTTGCCGAGGCCTCCAGGGCGGGCATTGGATCATTGATTTGAATAGTGCGGATTGGGCTGAGAAGGGTTCAGCAGAGTATTTGGGACAGAAATGAAGTGGGTGGTGAGCTTGAAATGTAGAATTCCAGAGCTGGGACAGAAACTGTAGATGGGGGTTTGAGATTGGAAGTCGGCAGGATAGTGGTGGATACAATTATCACCGAAATTGAGGAGGTAATACTTCAGAGTGCTAGAAGACACCCTGCTAGTAGGCAGGTTGAGTAGAAGGGCATCTGAGCCTATGCAATAGATTATTTTGGCTTGAGGCGTTATTATCTGCTGCACCTAAATTTCAGCCAGTTCTGGCCGTATCCCCTCACTCACTCACTCCTTGGCTCAGGTTCGACAACCAGTGAAGACCTGCGTGTTGCCACGAGAAAAGCGATCGTGTCACCAAGACCCTCATTTTAAGCTTGCACAAGCCATTAATCTGAAAATTTCTTACTCATACCTTGAATACGCTTGCAATTGGCCGCCAAATCGCCCTATCCAACTTACCCCCCTACTTTTCCCGGCATCCCTCCGAACGGTAGCCCACTACATGAGCACCAACGTCACAACCAGATCCTGACCACAGACGCACGTCAGCATCAGCTTTTGGCATCTAGCTTTGCAAACAACTTGCTGCTCAGCAGCAACTTCTGCCATCTTCCGTTATATATAAATTATTTTATCGCCTATAGGTCTCTCGATACCCCCCACCCAGGCCACTTTATCTCCTGCTCCACCTCCCGCCCCACCAAGATGGACGAAAAAACGAGACTTGCCAGCTCTCAAATCACGCTTGCCTGCTGCTTCCTATGTGGATTGGCAGCAGGCACGCTCTATCTGTACTCAGCATTTGCGCCCCAGCTTGCCCATCGCCTCTCGCTGCCTGTTACAACGTCCTCGTCCCTGGGCATGATTGGCAACATTGGTCTGGCCGCGACAGGTCCGATTTCGGGCGTTTTGGTTGATAACAGAGGGCCACAGCTCTCAATTGTTGTTGGTGCAGTTTTTTTATTTGTCGGCTACAGCACAATTCGTATCTTGTACGAGAATGAGCTGGCATCCACGTCCATTCTAGCGTTTGCCATGCTTCTAGTTGGCTCAGGCTCCACTTTTACTTTCTCAGCCATTGTCAAATGCGCGGTGCTTAATTTCCCTGAGCGTCGTGGGTTTGCCACGTCTGTCACCATGGCTGCCATTGGCCTTTCTGCAGCCTTCTTTTCTGGTCTCCAGTCGGTGCTGCGCATCGACAACACGGGCGACTTCTTGAAGTTGCTGACCTTTTTGCCAGCATCCATTCTTGTGGTGTGTATTTATTTCATTCGCTTTCGCGCGCCGCAGTACGTTGATCTCAAGCAGGATCTCAAACGTGGCGACTACCACGACGAAGAGAAGGGGCCGGCTGCACTTGGCCATAATGTCAATATTGACATCCACGGCGTCCAGTTGTGGAAATCTCACAAGTTTTTGACCTATCTTGTCGTTCTAGGCTTCACCTCGGGTATCTGCCAAATGTACATCTACTCGTGTGGCTACATTGTCAAGGCGCTGGCCGTGCAGGCCGAGCCTACATCGCTGCATCATCTGCAGAGCACGCAGGTCGGTCTCATCTCATTTGCGTCGTTTGCCGGCCGTTTAATGTCTGGGATTTTGTCTGACTGGCTGCTTTCCCGTGGCCATAAGCGCAAGCTTGTACTTCTTGTTGCCGCTGTTGGCTGTTTCTCCGCGCAGGCGCTGGGCATCTTGCTGCAGACGATTTCGCACCTGTGGCTCATTTCTCTCATTGTCGGACTTTCCTACGGCCTCTGCTACGGCACGCTGCCGACAATTGTCTCGGAGGACTTTGGTCTGGAACATTTCAGCCAGAACTGGGGCCAGCTTGCTATTGCGCCGGTGCCCATTTCTTACATTTTCAACATGATGTTTGGACACTACTACGACCGCAATTCGGCGACAGAGGACGGCATGCATGTGTGCTACAAGGGCTACGAGTGTTATTCTGCGAGTTTCCAGGTGACGCTGGTTGCGAGTGCAGTGGTGGTGCTCATTTTGCTACGCCGGAGATAGAGCGTGCGTTGAGAGCGACTGCCCGGAGCAGCGCACAATAGACTAGAAGGCCCGGTCATATTGTTAATAATTGTTAGTTCGTATGCAAAACACTGAGCTAAGTAGCAGGGATTTCGCACGCTTGTCTCCAGGCATAGCCCCCTATATCCTCCACAAACCTCCTCGACGTCCCATCAGCGTCACCAGGGGGCACCAAGGTTCACCAAGTTTGGCCTCCTATGACTTGTACAATGCGCAAAATTCTGCATTTCCCCATCATCCCTCCATTGTCAGTGCTCTCTTCAACTCTTGACTTTTGCGCCCCTCTTTTTCCCACCAAGGTACGCCCCCGCCGTTCGCGACGCCCAAAACCCAGTGAAATATTCCACGCGTCCTCCACCACACGTGTACAACCCTGAAACAGATGAATCTTCTAAATAAAGGCGCCACGATCCTGATAGGACTTGTGTTCCACGCCATGTACCTGTGGTCCATCTTTGACATTTACTTTGTCTCGCCTCTGGTCCACGGTATGCGTCACTTTGAGTCGGTGCCGCTTTCTGAGGCCCCCGCCCAGCGCCTATTTCTCATTGTGGGCGATGGACTGCGTGCTGACAAGGCCTTTTTGAACCTAACTCATCCTGAGACGAAGCAGGTCGGATATCTGGCTCCAAACCTGCGCCAGAGAGCTATTTTCGAGGGCACCTTTGGCATTTCGCATACCCGCATGCCTACCGAGTCACGCCCAGGCCACGTGGCCATGATCGCCGGTTTCTACGAAGACGTGTCGGCTGTCACCAAGGGCTGGAAGGAGAACCCTGTGGACTTTGACTCGGTTTTCAACCAGTCAACTCACACTTGGTCTTACGGCTCCCCGGACATTTTGCCCATGTTTGCCTACGGTGCAGACATTGGCGTGGTCGATGCGCACATGTATGGCGATGAGCTCGAAGAGGATTTCACAAAATCTTCTATTGAGCTCGACCGTTTTGTGTTCGACAAAGTCGACCAGCTTCTGGCCGATGCTGCCACCAACAAGACGCTCGAGCAGGAGCTCAAGAAACCCGGCGTTGTCTTCTTTCTACATCTTCTCGGAATTGACACGGCCGGCCATGGCTATCGTCCTCATGGCAAGGAGTACTATGACAATATCATGTACATTGATGCCGAAATTGACAAGCTCGAGGAAAAGGTCAATGCTTTCTTTGGTGACGACCAAACCGCTTGGATCTTCACCGCTGATCATGGCATGTCTGACTTTGGCTCACACGGTGATGGTCACCCAGACAATACACGCACACCCCTAATTGGTTGGGGTGCAGGTCTTAACAAGCCTCTTATCGGTGATGAGGGCCATGACGACTACTCTCGAGCTTTTGATTTACCCGTCCAGCGCCACGATGTCAACCAGGCCGACATTGCCTCGCTCATGTCGTTCCTTGTTGGTGCCAATTATGCAGCCAACTCTGTCGGTGAACTTCCTCTTGACTTTGTCTCTGCTGCCGTCGATGTCAAAGCCTCAGCTCTGAGAAACAATGCCTATGCCATTGTCGAACAGTATCTCGTCAAGGAAGAGCAGGTGAGCGCTGTGCAGTTCAATTTCAAGCCGTACTCTCTTGATGTTGTAGCTGCCAAGGCCAACATTGAAGCTCTCCTTGAGTCTCACGATTACGACGCTGCTATCGCAGCCTCTCAAGATCTCATTAGCGAGGCGCTTAAGGGTCTTCGCTACTTGCAGACATACAACTGGCTGGTGCTGAGAACTCTTGTCACTCTTGGCTTCATTGGATGGATTGTCTACGCCACCACATCCTTCATGCACCAGTATGTCGTGCCCGAGGCAAAAGCTCAGGGATCACATCTCATTTTGCGCACCACTTTCATTGCCATCGGTTCTTCCCTTGCATGGATGCTACACTACCAAAACTCGCCGGTAATGTACTATGCTTATGCCATGTTCCCTGTCTTTTTCTGGGAAGTCATTCTTGAGCATCGCCATACTCTTGTGGCTGGCGCCCTACGCCTTATCAATGTGTCTCATCAGACAAACTTTGGTATTGCATTCACATTGTTCCTCTCCATTGCCATTCTTGAGTCTATTGTCTTTGGCTACTTTCATCGTGAAATGTTCTCAGTGTGTTTCGAGGTGGCTGCATTCTGGCCGTGGATCCAGGACTCTAAACTTGCCAAAAAGAACTTTGGTCTTAGTATTGTCTGGGCCGCACTTTGCATGGGCATGGGTGTATTCACACTACTACCGGCCGTTAAAGAGGAATCCTTGCCCTTGATTCTTGCCGGTGGTGCAGTCATGTCGGTCGCATCAATTGGCTATCTCTATCGCCTCAGCTCTCAAATTAGACTTAGTACTGTTACGCTTGCCTTGTCAGGAGTGCAGATTGGTCTTATTGTGCTGTGTACTGTGGTCACGACCTCGTCCGTGCTTTCACTGCAGGCTCGTGAGGGCTTACCATTTGGCAACCAGGTCGTTGGCTGGGCCGTTCTTTCCTTGTCCGTTGTCGTTCCATTCCTGCATCACTTCTCTCCAGTGAGTGACTATAGATTTCGTTTGCTCGTCATTTTTATGACGTTTGCGCCTGCATTTATCCTGCTCACTATTGCTGACGAGGGCATTTTCTACATTACCTTCTTTGGTACTCTAATGGCCTGGTCTGAATGGGAGTATCTATTCCACGGCAGCATTCAGGACAAGACACTGTCATTCTCTGACTTCCGCCTTTCTCTTTTCTACTTCTTCCTGTCGCAAATTGGTTTCTTTGGTCTAGGTAATGTTGCGTCTGTATCGTCTTTCCAGCTGGACTCTGTGTACCGCCTGCTGACAGTGTTTGATCCATTTTCAATGGGTGCCCTGCTCATTTTTAAGCTTTTGGCACCATATGCTGTGCTCTCGGTGTTTTTGGGCATCCTCAATCTGCGGCTGGGTCTGCCAGCTGGAGCTCTCTTCTCTATGCTGCTATCAGTGTCGGACATTTTGTCGCTGAACTTTTTCTACCTCGTGGTGGACGAGGGATCGTGGCTGGACATCGGTACTGGTATTAGCCATTACTCCATTGCAGTCTGCTTGTGTTTATTTATGTTGCTGCTGCAGTTTATTTCTGGGCAGCTGGTCTCTGGTGTGGAGATCAAAGAGAAGATTAAGGAAAAGCAAAAATAATAGAAGAATTGTAAATAAGCATGCGTTGTATAAATAAATTGAATCTAATCTAATCCATTTTGTCTCCTAGAAACTCATCATCAACAGATTCGAGAGTGTATGCAATGTAGAGGCCGACGGTAGTGACAATGCTGACAGCAGCAAAGACAAGATCGAACAAAATCTCAACCATGCCGGCATCTAGAGGGGCTCCCAGTGCAATTGTGATAGCACGAGACATTTCAGAGGGTAAATTTGAGCGCAGCAGTAGAGACGTAGACACAATGTAAATGCTGCTCAACTGCGCAATAAATACGGCCTTGTTCAGGTTGCCCTGGGCGACAGACGACGTCGAATGAAACCAGGGAAATACCTTGGAAAGGTGTTTGAAAGTTGTAATGACTGATGAAATAGAGGCCAAGAAGAGTAGGCCGGACAGGGCAAATCCAATTTGGGTTGTCCACAGCTGGCGATCCTCTGGATGCCCGGTGTAAAGAACCACGAGCTGCGCCAGGGTAATGGCGAGCGGATCAGAGCCCTGTGTTGGGGATGTGCCACCAGGTACTCCGGCCCCATGGATGAGAGGGCCGATACGCCAGATAGGGTTTCGCAGTACGAAGACGGCAAACAGACGGTAAACACAGTAGCACGCAAAAACAACGTAAATCATCTTGTGGAAGCGGCCTAACAGTGACCGTTTCCACTTGTTGTTATGAAGCTGAGTTTGAGTGAAGTCAAGCTCACGCTCAAGTTCGTTCTTCATGCGCTCAAGATTCGCATACTCTGTCTGCTGTTCCTGATGCGAAGAGTTCATGGTGGAGAGCATCTTAAGAACAAGGTTTGTTGTGGATGCCGAGGATTGTTTGGCAAAGGACGGGCGAGAGAGTTGGGGCCTTTTGGCCTGGAGCTGGGACTGAAGCTCTGCCGTTGACTCGACAGCCCGTGTTAGACGCAAAACGTCGGCTTCTGTTGGTTCACGGGATTTTCCAAGAAAAACCTCATAGACTGCCGAGACAGCACCAAATCCCGAGAGAATAGCCATAGCTGAAATGCCAATGAAGGCCAGACGCAGCAGGGCCATTTCCGAAAAGGAGGATGGAGCTGAAACACCGGGAGACATATGAGGGAGCAGCTCGCCAAACTGGTAAAAAAAGTATAGCCAGCAAGAGAAGCCGATAGCCGTCGTTACGAGCCGCAGCGGGCGTCTGCCAAGGCACGGCAAAGCGCGCTTCTTATCGGAAACACCATTGTAGATTTGCAGCAGTGGGATCAAAACGACCTGCAGACCAATTATAAGGGAAGTGGCGATGTGCCACATGGAGATGCGCACTGTTGGATCCAGCCAATTGCCAATCTCGCAGAGCACAAGTTGCACAACGACGAGCGAGGAGGCAAGCGACACATCACATGTGAGTTTGATGAGAAGAATGCGAAGAGGGGCCGGAGAATAAAAGGAATCCGATGCAGTGGCCGGTAGTGGAAGTTCCTGTTTAGGGTTGCCAGCAGCATCACTCAAGTGGCGGTAGAGCAGGCGATGGGCCACTGGAATGGCCAGCGCCGGAAGCACCACCAGCGGCAAAAATTGTAGCATGATGATACACTTGTACAAAAGTGCAAAAGTAGCCAGTGGCAAGTCTATATATATACCCTATTAATAGGTAATTATTGACGTCACGGGCGCGTGCTTTAGATTGTTGGGTTGGACGATGAAATGTGATAAAGTCAAGGCGTGGGCCGGCGTTGGGAGGAAGCCATCGCTGTGTGTTTCGGGCTTGCGTGGTGCGCTGCGTCACCGTTGGCTGACGGGGCAGGGGTGCGTAATGTGGGGATGGCGGGGTGAGGGCAGCGAAAGATGGAGAGATGGAGTGTGAAACCGGAAAAGGAGAAGAGACTTTTCCAGTGGGTAAGACTTGGTGAAAGGTTCTTGTTTGACGGATGTAGAATAAGGTAGAAGTGTATTGCGCAAGTGCATGTAGGAAGCCGTCATGGCTGCGAAGCGAAAAAAGCCGCGAATATAGCACGGAAAACAGGCGGTTCACGGATCAATTGCCAATTATAGGCGGAGGGAATTGTCAAATTGCGAATCAAAGGTGGATCTGGTAGCTGATGCCAATTCAAGTCAAGCTAGTGTGCTTGTGTAATGCCTTCGGCGGCGGCCCCGCCTTTTATGGCAATCCTGCGAAATGAGGCAATGCTAAGCAGCGAGCGCGAAGTTTGACCACTGCGCAGTAACTGTAAGGGGTGTGGCCGACCTTAGCCTGGCTTAGCCGGCCCGAAGGATCTTCCCATATGCACACCCGCGGCAGGCAGCTCGTGATGAGCTGGCTTGATGATGAGATGCCTTTTTAGGGAGAGATAAGGAGACAGCTATGCTGCGAAAATTGCTGCCAGCATCAGGCGTTTGGTGGGGCAATGCCCCGTGGTAGTGCAGGAGGCGGCTGAGTGAGCTGAGACACTGTGGGTCGCAGTGGGTATAATTGGGGCAGTGTCCCAGAATGAGTTTGACTCAGTTTGAGAGTATTGTTTGGGTGTTGTTTGTGTGTTGTTTGGGACATTTTGGACGCTGCCCCAGACTGCTCGGCGCCGTGCCGACTTCTCACCTGCTCTGGTGGCTGGCTGGCCAGCATGCAGGCCGCCTCTAGCATTTTGGGCTGCAGTGTGACTTACCCGATAGCCGTGGACAGCCGTTTCTACAGCCGTGCGTGGCAGCCACCGCTGTGTCCTGAGAGACCTGGAATGGTTTCATGGTGTGCTGTTACACAAGCGGACACTCTGGTCTAGCGCTGCAGGCGGCAGCTTCCCAGTCCTGTCAGGGTGGGCCCCAGTGGACGCCATTTGTGTCCCAAATTTGCACTGCGAACGCACTAGCGCAGCCGGGTGCTGCAGGCCATGGGCTACCGGAAATAGCAGTCGAGTTATTTCTGGCTAGCCGGGGGCAGGGACCCAAGGGGGCTTTGGTGCTGACGATCACGGAGGAGCCAGGGGCTGTTGTGTTGAAGATCGCACGCGAATCGGTAGCGCGATGTTTTTTTAGCGTGTGCTCTCCAAAAGAACCCCCTGAAAAACCTGCGAACCAGAGTTTGGTGGTCGCTGGGGCCAGTAACCGCTAGCTGCGCGTCCCAGTACTGCCGCTGCCAGAAAAACGCCCGCCTGCAGGTGTCCAACAGGCTCCACCAAAATGCAGCTCTGCCCTGGCGACCGGCTGGCCCCGTCACGAGGCGGTGATTAGCGTGACAATGAGGGGGAGAGTGCCAGCAAAGGTCCTCGGCTGCTGCCAGATGTCGATGAGAGAAGGCCTGTGCGCTCACGGATGCAGGTGCAAGATAGTCAAAGTGTGCTCAACTCCCCCCCTTAGAAACGCTCACAGTGCAGACGCTTGCATCCTAGTAGCCTAGGTGCGCCAACGCGTTTGGTAGCGTCTGACAGAATGACGGGAGGTGACAGGAGCAACGGGGAAGACGGGGCGGAAGAGGGGGTAGCAGGAAAGAAAAGAGGGCAGCAAGAGAGAATAGCTTGTGAACCATCATCAAGGTATAATGACGGTAAGAAAACTCACGCCTTGCCTCCCCAGTGTCCTGGTCTTTGACCCCCTGCTCCCGAGCCCCCTCTCCTCCTCAACAGGCACTATAGTGCCCTGCCCCTCGCAACCAATAGATCTACGGGCTCTGCCCCAAACAAATAAACAAACTGAAACACCACGACAGTTCAGAGTTCAGCAGGCGAATCGCAGAAAGTACGCGATTTACATTTCCAGTTCTCTCTCACTTCTCTTTTGTTAGAGAATTATTATATACTCAATATGCATTCTTGTTTATCGTAATTGCATTAACATT